>JAYMTK010000825.1:0-19060 GCA_036897405.1 Pelargonium myrrhifolium
AAACCCGCCCGTGACCCGTCAAAGAACCCACCCGCTCGTTTCATGCTCCCAACGGGCGGGAATGGGTTCCAATTTCACTCACCCGCTAGCCATCGGGTGGGTCAGAAATATGGCCCAACGGGCGGGTAACCCGCCCGCTTACACCCCTACGTAACCATGTGCCACATTCGTTATTTAGCTTTCAAAGACCAAATCAGTCTTATTGGGCCCTAAAAGCCCAGAGAGAAAGCCCATATCTTCGGCCCAGGAGTCAGATCCGCTGAGATCACACAGCAACTAGATACTGGTGGAACAATCGAGTAAGCCTGTACCGCATTCACACTGAATCATAGCCAATTAAAATCTGCGGAATTGGAAATCCGAAATCCTCGTTCCCCTACTACACCGGTTCTCAAAGGCGGTTCTGATCGTATTAATACTGCATTTTCCTGCTCCACAACCTAAATCTCTCATTGTGTCCACCGGAGAGACGAAAGTACCGAAACGGCATCGTATAATTGCACAGAAGTGGACGTAGACGAGACCTTCGTCGTCTTCAACGTCAGTCCAAAACCCTAAGGTAAGTCCCGCCTCATTTTTATGCTCTGTCGCCACCTTGTTACTTGTTGTGTGTTTGGATTTCAAGTGCTCTTTAGGGTTTACTTTTTCTGTTGTTTTTGAAATCTAAGGTTTCGATTTCGTGTTTGTTTGTCCTCTACCTTCTGCATTTCTAAAACCCTAGAGTTTGTTATTTATTTGTTTTTTTTTTTTTGTGTGTTTAGGGTTCTACGAGTTTTGATTTGAGATCTAAACATGGCACATCTGGGTGGTGGTGCCGAGGCACACGCTCGATTCAAGCAATACGAGTACCGGGCCAACTCTAGTCTAGTGCTGACCACGGACTCGCGTCCGCGGGACACTCATGAGCCCACCGGTGAGCCGGAATCGCTGTGGAACAAGATTGATCCTAGAAATTTCGGGGACAGGGCCTCCAGGGGGAGGCCCCCGGAGTTGGAAGAGAAGCTCAAGAAGGCTAAGAAGAAGAAAGATAGGGACCCAAATTCCGAGCCTGTGCCGAGCAGGCAGAGTAAGAGGCGGCGGCTTCAGGAGGAGAGTGTGCTGACTTCTAGTGATGAAGGGGTTTACCAGCCGAAGACTAGGGAAACCAGGGCTGCTTATGAGGCCATGCTTAGTGTTATTCAACAGCAGTTGGGTGGGCAGCCCCTGAATATAGTCAGTGGGGCAGCAGATGAGATTTTGGCTGTCCTTAAGAATGATGCTTTTAAGAATGCCGACAAGAAGAGGGAGATTGAGAAGTTGTTGAACCCTATACCCAACCCTGTGTTTGATCAGCTTGTGTCTATTGGTAAGCTAATTACTGATTACCAAGATGGAGGTGAAGCAGATGGGTCTGCTGTTGCTAATGGTGACGATACACTTGATGACGATGGTGTTGCCGTTGAGTTTGAAGATAATGAGGATGACGAAGAGGAGAGTGATCTTGATATGGTTCCAGAGGATGAGGAGGATGAGGAAGAGGATGATGCGGCACAACAGAATGGTTCGAGAGGAATGCAAATGGGTGGTGGGGTTGATGAGGATGACATGGAGGAAGCTAATGGAGGCATGAGCCTAAATGTTCAGGACATTGATGCTTACTGGCTTCAGAGAAAGATTTCTCAAGCATATAAAAGCCAGAAGGACCCACAACAGTGCCAGCAACTTGCAGAGGAAGTACTTAAGATCCTTGTTGAAGGCGAGGACAAGCAAGTTGAGGACAAGCTGGTGCTGCATCTTGCCTTTGAGAACTTTGACCTCATTAAGTTACTCTTGCGGAATCGATTGAAGATTGTTTGGTGTACCCGTCTTGCAAGGGCTGAAGACCAGGAGGAGAGGAATAAGATTGAAGAAGAAATGATGGGCAAGGGCCCTGATTATGTTGCCATTCTGGAGCAGCTGCATGCCACAAGGGCAACTGCTAAAGAAAGGCAAAAGAACTTGGAGAAGAGCATAAGGGAAGAGGCTCGGCGGTTGAAGGATGAGAGTGGTGTGGATGGGTTCCAAGATAGAAGGGGACTTGTTGATAGAGATGGAGAGAGTGGTTGGGTGAAGGGCCAACGGCAGTTGCTGGATCTGGATGAGCTTGCATTTGACAAAGGTGGTCTCTTGATGGCAAATAGGAGATGTGCCTTGCCAGAAGGAAGTTATAAACATACTGGAAAGGGGTACGAAGAGGTTCATGTGCCAGCAATGAAGCCAAAAGAAATGTCTCCAGATGAGAAGCTTATAAAAATTGCTGACATGCCAGACTGGGCCCAACCAGCATTCAAAGGTATGACACAGTTGAACAGGGTACAGAGCAGGGTCTATGAGACTGCTCTTTTCAAAGCGGATAATGTTCTCTTGTGTGCTCCCACTGGAGCAGGGAAAACAAATGTTGCAGTTCTCACCATACTTCAGCAGATTGCGTTGCACAGGAACTCAGACGGCTCATTCAACCATGGCGACTATAAAATTGTCTACGTGGCACCAATGAAAGCACTGGTTGCTGAAGTGGTGGGTAATTTGTCTAATCGTTTGCAACATTATAATGTTAAGGTGAAGGAGCTGAGTGGAGACCAGTCACTTACTCGCCAGCAAATTGAAGAAACTCAGATAATTGTTACTACTCCTGAGAAGTGGGATATCATTACTCGAAAGTCTGGAGATCGCACTTATACACAGCTTGTGAAACTCCTAATCATTGATGAGATTCATCTTCTTCACGATAATAGAGGACCTGTTCTTGAGAGTATTGTCGCTAGGACAGTAAGGCAAATTGAAACTACAAAAGAGCATATTAGGTTGGTGGGTTTATCAGCTACCCTCCCTAATTATGAAGATGTTGCACTGTTCTTAAGAGTTGATCTGAAAAGTGGGTTATTTCATTTTGACAATAGTTATAGACCGGTTCCTCTTTCTCAACAGTATATTGGAATCAGCGTAAAGAAGCCACTGCAGAGGTTTCAGCTGATGAATGATTTATGCTATGAGAAGGTTATTGCAGTGGCAGGAAAGCATCAAGTTCTTATTTTTGTTCATTCGAGGAAAGAAACTGCGAAAACAGCTCGCGCCATTCGAGACTCTGCACTTGCCAATGATACTGTTGGTAGATTCTTGAAAGAGGATAGTGCCAGCCGTGAGATTCTTCATAGTCACACAGAACTCGTAAAGAGCAATGATCTCAAAGATCTTCTTCCTTATGGCTTTGCCATTCATCATGCTGGGATGAGCCGGTCTGACCGTCAGCTTGTGGAGGATCTATTTGCTGATGGACATGTTCAAGTGTTGGTTTCAACAGCAACTCTTGCTTGGGGTGTCAATTTGCCTGCTCATACTGTGATTATTAAAGGGACCCAGATTTACAACCCTGAAAAAGGAGCGTGGACTGAACTAAGTCCTTTGGATGTCATGCAGATGCTGGGTCGTGCTGGAAGGCCGCAGTATGATTCATATGGGGAAGGGATAATCATTACTGGTCACGGTGAACTGCAGTTCTATCTTTCTTTGATGAACCAACAGCTTCCCATTGAAAGTCAGTTTGTTTCAAAACTGGCTGATCAGTTGAATGCAGAAATTGTTCTTGGAACTGTTCAAAATGCTAAAGAAGCCTGCCATTGGCTTGGGTACACTTATTTATATATTCGCATGGTTCGGAATCCTACCCTTTATGGTTTAGCAGCTGATGTTCTTGCACGGGATATAACACTGGAGGAGAGAAGAGCTGATCTGGTAAGCATTAAAATTTTCTGATTTTCTTTCGGTTCAACAACAAAATCCTTATCTTCCATTTTACATTCGTATTTAGACACTCTTATTTTATTTATTACATAATCCTGATGCAGCACATTATTTTTCCTTTCTATGATCTCTTTTCTATCTTTTCCTTTTATTCTTTGCTGGGTTGTTAGTTGTTGTTGCTGGTTAAGAAACTTTTTACTAGCAAAAATATTTTTCTTCACACTATTAGTTGGAAGCTTCAGTGCAGTTTGCAGCAATCAATAAATTCTATTATATAGTTTGAACATCTGACAATGTGAGCAAGGTATTTTCAACAACAACAAAAAAACAATGTGAGCAAGGTAAAAGTTAGAGGTGCTTGTTCCTGTTACAAAAGGAATGATACAAGGAAACCAAGTAGAAAATGCTACCAAACTAATCATTAAAAGACTTAATTTTTTTCCTTTTTTCTTCTCAAGCAAAGGTTTCCTCGTCAGTTTGCAAGGTGTACTGTCACTGCGTTATTTTTTAGCACTCACACTTTTCATGCATTCCAATACATGGACTGATCCATATGGCTGCATGTTCTTTCTTTAGCATGGTGGGAATTTTGGGTTTTGTTGTTTGTTACTGTATGTCAGGTTTAGGTGTTTTGTATGGCTACCATTGTTCCTGGCTGTCTTCAAGATGATATATCTCATTGTATCTCTTTATGAATATACTTCTGTAAAATGCCTTTCGTTCTTTATGTAATTGTACTATGAATCACTTATAGATACATTTCTCCTGATGTAATAATATTTTTTGCAGATTCATTCAGCTGCAACCGTCTTGGATAGAAATAATCTAGTCAAGTATGATAGAAAAAGTGGATATTTCCAGGTCACGGACTTGGGTCGCATTGCTAGTTATTACTATATTACTCATGGGACAATATCCACTTACAATGAGCATCTAAAGCCAACAATGGGTGACATTGAGCTCTGTCGGCTGTTCTCACTCAGTGAAGAATTCAAATATGTTACAGTGAGGCAAGATGAGAAGATGGAATTAGCTAAACTTTTGGATCGTGTTCCTATTCCCATTAAGGAAAGTTTGGAGGAGCCTAGTGCAAAGATTAATGTTTTGCTACAGGCATATATTTCACAGCTGAAGTTAGAAGGGTTATCATTGACATCAGACATGGTTTTCATAACTCAGGTTTGTTATTTTGCTGTTTTTTTTTTTTTTATATTTTTGTTTCTAATTTTAGTTGGATGGCATGCGATATAATGACATTTACTAATAATGGTTTTCATGACGTTATTCTGTTTAATTTTTTTCTTCTGATTTTAGTTGGATGCATTTTATATAATGGCATCTATTAATTGTTTTTTCTTTTGTTGATTAGAGTGCGGGTCGTCTTATGCGAGCACTTTTTGAGATTGTCTTGAAACGAGGGTGGGCACAATTGGCTGAGAAGGCTTTGAACTTGTGCAAAATGATTAACAAGAGGATGTGGAGTGTCCAAACTCCTCTTCGGCAATTCAATGGAATCCCAAATGATATCTTAATGAAGTTGGAGAAAAAGGACTTGGCCTGGGATAGGTATTACGATCTCTCTGCACAGGAGCTAGGGGAGCTCATTCGTGTATCAAAGATGGGACGAACCCTCCACAAGTTTATTCATCAATTCCCAAAGCTAAACCTTGCAGCTCATGTTCAGCCAATTACACGTACTGTTTTGAGGGTTGAACTAACCATAACACCTGACTTCCAGTGGGAGGACAGGTTTCATGGCTATGTGGAGCCATTTCTGGTTATTGTGGAGGATAACGATGGTGAATATATCCTACATCATGAGTATTTTATGCTGAAGAAACAGTATATTGATGAGGATCACACTTTGAATTTTACTGTGCCTATATACGAGCCATTACCGCCTCAATACTTCATTCGTGTTGTGTCTGATAGATGGCTGGGATCACAAGCTGTTCTACCTGTTTCATTTAGACACCTTATCTTGCCAGAGAAATATCCTCCTCCAACAGAGCTGCTGGACTTGCAACCACTGCCTGTAACTGCATTAAGGAATCCAGCATACGAAGCTCTCTATCAGGATTTCAAGCATTTTAATCCGGTTCAAACCCAGGTTTTTACTGTTCTGTATAATACTGATGACAATGTCTTAGTTGCTGCACCTACGGGAAGTGGGAAGACTATATGTGCTGAGTTTGCCATATTGAGTAATCATCATAAAGGACCTGATAATGTCATGCGTGCTGTATATATTGCACCTATTGAAGCTCTGGCAAAGGAACGATACCGTGATTGGGAGAAGAAGTTTGGAAAGGGACTTGGAATGCGCGTGGTTGAATTAACTGGGGAAACAGCTACAGACTTGAAATTGCTTGAGAAAGGTCAGATAATCATTAGTACTCCAGAGAAATGGGATGCTTTATCCCGTCGCTGGAAACAACGGAAGCACGTTCAGCAAGTTAGCCTTTTTATCATTGATGAACTCCACTTGATAGGGGGCCAAGGTGGTCCTGTGCTGGAAGTCGTCGTCTCTCGGATGAGATATATTGCTAGTCAGGTGGAGAACAAGATTCGTATTGTGGCACTGTCTACTTCTCTTGCAAATGCTAAGGATCTTGGAGAATGGATTGGGGCAACTTCTCATGGTCTTTTCAATTTCCCTCCGGGTGTTCGTCCTGTGCCTCTGGAGATACACATTCAAGGAGTTGATATAGCTAATTTTGAAGCAAGGATGCAAGCAATGACAAAGCCAACGTACACTTCAATTGTCCAACATGCAAAGAATGGGAAGCCTGCCCTTGTATTTGTTCCTACAAGGAAGCATGTTCGAATGACTGCTGTGGATTTGATGACATACTCAAATGCAGACAGTGGTGATAAACCAGCATTTTTGTTGAAGTCATCTGAAGAATTAGAACCGTTCATTGGCAAAATCAACGAGGAAATGCTGAGGGCCACTTTACGATATGGAGTGGGGTACTTGCATGAGGGTTTAAATAGTTTGGACCAAGAAGTTGTGTCTCAGTTGTTTGATGCTGGTTGGATTCAGGTCTGTGTTATGAGCAGTTCAATGTGTTGGGGACTGCCGTTGTCAGCTCATTTGGTGGTTGTGATGGGCACACAGTATTATGATGGGCGGGAAAATGCTCATACTGATTACCCAGTTACAGATCTGTTGCAGATGATGGGTCATGCAAGCCGGCCTCTGCTTGATAATTCTGGAAAATGTGTAATTCTTTGCCATGCGCCTCGGAAAGAATACTACAAGAAGTTTCTCTATGAAGCGTTTCCAGTTGAAAGCCACTTGCACCATTTCTTACATGATAATTTAAATTCTGAGGTTGTTGCTGGAGTTATTGAGAACAAACAGGATGCTGTGGATTATCTAACATGGACATTCATGTATAGAAGGCTCACACAAAATCCAAACTACTATAATCTTCAGGGTGTTAGTCACAGGCATCTTTCTGATCACCTTTCAGAGCTTGTAGAGAACACATTGAGTGATTTGGAAGCCAGCAAGTGTGTTGCTATTGAGGAAGACATGGACCTTTCTCCTTTGAATCTTGGCATGATCGCGTCATATTACTATATCAGTTATACTACTATAGAGCGTTTCAGCTCTTCTTTGACTTCCAAGACGAAGATGAAGGGTCTTCTAGAGATATTGGCTTCTGCTTCAGAGTATTCCTTATTGCCAATACGACCAGGGGAGGAAGAGATGGTTAGGAAGTTAATATATCATCAGAGGTTTTCCTTTGAAAACCCCAAAGCTACAGATCCTCATGTAAAAGCAAATGCGCTTCTTCAAGCTCATTTTGCAAGGCAGTCCCTTGGAGGGAATCTAGCATCTGATCAGCGGGAGGTGCTCCTTTCTGCTAGTAGATTGCTTCAAGCCATGGTTGATGTTATTTCAAGCAATGGCTGGCTGAACCTTGCTCTTCTTGCAATGGAAGTTAGCCAGATGGTAACACAGGGCATGTGGGAGCGCGACTCAATGCTTCTGCAGCTTCCCCACTTCACGAAGGATCTGGCTAAGAGATGCCAAGAGAATCCTGGAAAGAGTATCGAAACTGTGTTTGATTTGGTGGAGATGGAGGATGATGAGAGGTGTGAACTTCTGCAGATGCCAGATTCACAGTTGCTTGACATAGCAAGGTTTTGCAACCGTTTCCCAAACATTGATATGACGTATGAGGTGCTGGAAAGTGACAATGTGAGGGCTGGGGAGGATATCACGTTGCAGGTGACCCTTGAACGGGATTTAGAAGGGAGAACTGAGGTTGGTCCCGTTGACGCTCCCAGGTATCCCAAGGCCAAAGAGGAAGGATGGTGGCTTGTTGTTGGCGACACCAAGAGTAATCAACTGCTTGCCATTAAGAGAGTTTCTCTGCAGAGGAAGTCAAGAGTCAAGCTCGAATTTGCTTCTCCAGCTGAACCCGGTAAGAAGAGCTATACCCTGTATTTCATGTGTGATTCATACCTGGGCTGCGACCAAGAGTATAGCTTTGATCTCGATGTCAAGGAAGCAGATGAAGACAGCTGAAGAGAGTAATGATTTATTTTTGTTCAGTTTAATATACTGCTGACTCTTTTCATCTAATAGCACCACTTATAATTTTGATACATTTGGTATGGTTTATGCTTTCAGTTGTTGTTTCTACTTCTCTATGGTATTCAACACTTTTGTCATCATGCGGTATTGTCATATTACATGATTTTGCCCTCCATGTTGCTGGGTAAAATTGTTGCAGCTGTTTTTTTGGCTATGAAATAGATGTGCTTAATAGTAATATCACAGTTTAGAACTGGTAATTACTGTACTGTGTATTTGGCAGTGGATTTTTTTGCACTTGCTTAATTAACTTGTAGTTGCAGATCTGAGTTAATGTATTTGAAAGTTGGAGAATGTGTACTATATTCTCGTGATTTATGCTTCAAAGGAACTTCTTACTATTATAAACACAGTAGATATACAGACCCATGCACTTCAAAATTGAAAAGACTTGTAGACTAGTTTTCTGAATGGCGCCACGGGCAGTATATTTCTCAGTCGTAGTAGATGCTGCACTCTTCGGTCTCGGGATTATCCTGACAAAAGGGTTCGAGAGGGTCTTGCTTCTCCATCTTGAACCTGAGATCGGACTTGGCACGGCTCACCTCCTCCACTTCGTCCCACGCCACCTTGCACTCATCGGAGTCACAGTCGTGCTCGCACACCTCCTCGGCCTCCATTACTTTCTTCTTTATCATCTCCGTCAGGTGCTTCTCTCTCATCTGTGTCCCCTTGAATTTCGCAACTCCTGGCCTTGTTGCTCTCACCAGGAAACTCACCATTTTCGGGACATAAGGATTCCTTGACGTGATCAACGATGAAGATAATCTCAAGTTAAGCGTAGTTCGAGCTGTAACAGATGCCATTTGAGTTTGGTATGATCTCTGTGTCTGTATAGTAACAAATGTTCTGCATCTCTAGGCTCGGTTCCTTGCGAACTTATAGTACTTTACAATTAAGGTGAATTTTTAGATGTTAACGATCTTTACCGTACATTGGCTTGACGGATTTGCCTAGACCAAATGAGTACTATGAATGACCCACCACAATCAATAATGGATCTCCAAACTTTACCTAGTTGTTTATAAACAAACGGCTGAGATTGTACATTAATGAAAATCTTGTTTTCTTCGGATGCAACCTCTTGTAGCTTGGACTCTTGGAGATGTTAGGATCGGTGGAGGCAATTCATGTTCTAACACAGCACACGTTACGAAATTAGTGTGCTTGGGTTTACATTTTGGTAAATATGTTAGCGTTAAACATGTTTGATAGTAATGTTGTGTTCGTATTGGGCCTTCAAAACACACTCGCACGATTAATTAGTCGTATTGTGACATGCAGTCATGCACGACATTTCAACACACACACTTAAAGGTATAATTGTAATATAAGTCCTAATAACGCATCAAGCATGTTGGGTCGTGTCAAACGTGTTGATTATATCGTGTTCAGTCGGGTTCGTGTCAATCATGACGTGCCGACACAATTCATTTAGTTATCGTGTTGACGTGTTTGTGTTGAGCTATGCATCATAATTAGTAAATGTGTCGTGTCGTGTAGAGTGACGCAACAGACAAAATTCTTATAGGCTTAATATAATAACGGCTTGGAGTAATTTTGGGTCGTCTAGGCCCAGGAGAAAGAAAAGCCCATATCGGCCCAACATCTACGGATAGTAGATGCAGAGTATTTGGGAGCCACTGTTTGGATTTCAAATTATTGTTAATATGGTGGGGCCATGAGGGCACAAACTCCCATTTCCTTTTAACAACGGTCGTGTGATTTAGGAGAAACAAAAGTGGAGCCCTAATCTGAATCCAGAATTTGAGAAGATTCTCTCTACATTTGAAGAAGAAGAAGAAGCAAAAACAGTTGCAGTGAGTGATGGAGGGAGTGCAGGTGCAGAGCTTGGATCCGGAGACGATGTTTCTTGCATCGAAGCAAGAAACCGGGAATGAATGGGAACTGTTCAAGGAGAACGTGAGGCCATTGAAGAGAGGTCGCAACATTGGCCTCTTAAACGACGCTCTTAAATCCCAGACCGACAATCAACTCAGGAAATACCTACTTGAGAAGCGGAGGTCTATTTCTTTCATTTTTCCTAGTTTTTTTTGCGTGTGCGATCATCTTCAGCTCTTTTGTGCTAAATTGCTGTGATTTGTTTTTATCGTTTATGGATGGTTTTAGGATGATGATTGAGGCAGTGGATGAGTATGAAGGGGAAGACCCTCTCAAACCATGGATAGAGTGAGTTTATTTGGCATTTGATTTTTTTTCCTAGTTTCCTTAAATTGCTTGAGAATTGTCGCTTTCCCATACTGTTTCCCAGAAATATGGAAGAGAAATTAATGTATAATTTAGTTTGCACATTTTATTTCTTAGAAAGTAAAATCAACAAGGTAGTGAGTAGGGACTATAGTGGTTTTCTCGATGACCATATAACTGGTTAAGGTTTTGATGTTGATTTGGGTTCAGCAGTAGCTAGAGCTATAGGGTCTGAGAGTCCGACTGTCTCCTGCTGTGTAGCGTTACAATTATGTTCCTTGTGTATAGCTGACTGAAGTATTGTAAATTGCAAATCAGTTTCTCTTATTGTTTCCCATATATGTGAGAAAAATTATGAATTAGTACTAGAAAATGGTTCGAGACAAACTTTGCCGAGTGTGTACTAATTGATTTGCTCTTGCAAAGAAATAGGATTTTCTCATGAGCCAAATAGCCAATCAAGGTTTTGTTGTAATTGGGTGAAAGAACTTGTGGCTTTCAAATTGTGACAGCTTCCATTAGAACACAACTTAATATACGATTGTTTAATAGAATGGAGTGCATCTTGCTAATATGATGGTACTTTTCTTATCTTTATTTCCTTTCGATTATCTAAATATTGCTTCTTTATGTAAATTGAATATACTGAAAAGTGGCCTTCGGTTTTACACTCTAAATAATTTTTAGGCATTTGTTTCATTTTGAAGGTGCATTAAATGGGTTCAAGAGTCATTTCCACCTGGTGGAGACTCCTCGGGATTGGTTGTAATATATGAACAGTGTGCACGGACTTTCTGGCATTCAGACCGCTATAAGGATGATCTTCGTTACCTCAAAGTGTGGTTGGAATATGTAGGTTCTTGTCATGACCTGTTTATGTCCCATCTTAAATATTTAAACAGTGATTTGCTTATGATGGAGCCTATTTGGGTGGTATCAACAGCTTAATCAATGTTACTGAATGTTCATAATCACTTTCGAAACGGTATTACAGGCACAACATTGCATAGATGCGGAAGTCATTTACAGCTTTTTAGAAGCAAATGGAATTGGGCAGACACATTCTGTGTACTATATATCATATGCTTTGCACATGGAATCCAAGAATAAAGTGAAAGCTGCAAATGACATATTTAATCGTGGGATATCTAGGTAAGAGTCTTCTATGATGTTTTATGATATGAAATGAGACTTGTTTGATTTATCCAAGATAGAAAGAAATAATAACTGTTTGTCTGTCTTACCTTGGCTTTGCAATCAGCCAAATCCTTAACTTGATTGTTCATTGATCGCAAATTGCATGCTGTGTCAAACAAATTACAACGGTTCACCATTTTTCATAATCCAGAAAACAAAAGGGTAGAACATAATATTTTGGTCAAGATTGTGAAGGATCATGCATATGAACTATGGGTGGAAATGCCTGTTGAGAGCAGCTGCCAAGTTGTATTTTCATTTTGAGTCATGTCTCGTCGATGCTTTAGTAAACAGCACACTGTTACGCATTCACTAATAGTTCGTGCCTAACTCATTTTTTCATTTTGTAGGAATGCTCAACCAATGGAAAAATTGAATGATGCGTTTAGGAAGTTTATTGCTCGCACAATGAGAAGACCACCTGTGACCGAGGTATTCAATTTATTATGACAAATTAAATTTAATATAGCTTTTTTAACAAACTGTATATACTCATTTATTTTTCAACTTCAGGAGGATTCTATGGAGAACCGCTTACCGGTCCGAAGCTTTGGAACTGTCCTGGCCAAGGGAGAAAATGGTAAGTTCCATTGCCATTCTCTTCTATACTTGGTTTGCTTACTTAAAGCCTAACACTCTTTCCAATGTAGCAGGAAGGCACACAGTGGAGAGTTCTGATCTTTCCAGGAAAAGACTGAAGCAGGAAAGGTGATCATGTGTATATTAAAATCTTTATATGTTTTGCTGAATTTTATGCTTTGATATTCAGCGCATCTTATGTTTACATTTCCTATACAATCAGTGCAGCAGTTTGTGGATAGGTCATGTTGGACTATTCATTTATTTGCTCGCCCAATTTATGTGGTTTTTGAGTCTTGCATTTTAAAGGAATTTTTCAAACTTGTTCATGGTCTATCTTACGTTTCACTGGCACCCAGTATTTGCAATTGGAAGAAAAAAATTGTCATTGAATGTTGTCAAAAAGTTTCAAATTTTGTAAAACTCCAATCCCTTGAATGCAAAAAAGTGTTTGCAAGGGACGGTAAGGAGAAAATTGATTGTGAATTATTGCAGCTTTAGTAGTTATCTAATTTAAAAATAGATTGAATCTTTCATGGGGATTGACTAATACAATCAGTAATGAGCAGTTGAAACTGTTGATTGGTCAGTTTCCTTTTGCCACCAGCCAGCAAAACTAATGAATAGTTGTGTTCATAGTACCTCTGGTTGTGATTATTCCATGATTCATTTTGCCGAATTCAGATGAGATGATTTGTAAAAGATGTATGCTACTTCAAACTATTTGAATGCATTATCATTATTGGCAAACATGTTCCCTAAGGAATCTATAACCTTAGCTTCTTGTTTTGATAGATCATGACAATAAATTTCATTTTACAGGGCTCATGCAGCTCCACTTTCTATTTTCAAAGATACAGATTTTGGTAAACACTTGGATCATCAGTCTGACACGTCCAAGACAAATTTGAATTCTTGGCACACACTTGGAGCCCGTGCTGAGAGAAATAAAGAGAATAACGCAATCCCTTCCAAGTGGACTTCATACAAGGTAAAATATGAAGTAAGAGCCCTTTGCTTTCTCCACATGTTGTATTCAACTGACTCTGCTGTTTAATTGCGGTTGCATCCTTTGCCATGGACACTAAATTCTAAATCTGCTTCTTTCAGATTCCACAGAGACCCGGGTCTAGAGCTAGAACTGGAGGAGCAACTGCAGGTGCCTGTATTGAGGTGTTTGTCGATGAGGAATGCACAGAGTGAGTGTACTTGGTTCCAAAAGTTACAACTTCCCCAATGATACACGACGTTGCATCAAAATTTCTTTGCATCCATCATCTAACTGATATTTTTCTGCTTGCACAATTACCTATAAGCACCTCGTGTTGTTGCCCACAAACACACAACTACAGTAAAGAATTTTGTTTTTCTTTTCCTGAACTTGTATTTTACAACATTGTTGTTTATCTATAACACCAGAACACATAAAGTTGGTGGTGCAAAAGGCGAAAAATCTTCGATTTTGCAGCTTCGACCTGGGGTTGGTCGAGACATTAACAAGTAAGCAGTGTTAGTAATGATAATTTGATAACCCCTTTGTTTCTCTTGATTTGAAGTCTTGAATAATTTGCTGCTATGTATAGGGAAACTGAGCTGTTAAGGGAAGACCCGTTGCGCAATTTTCCTTCGACCAGTCTGCCTAGGTGAATGTTTTGGATCCGCTTTTGTCTCTAAAGCCAAGTCCATTCATTTTCTTGGACGAGCTCACATAATGTTTGATTATTTGTTGTATTTGCTTATCAGAAAATATTGACACATTTGGTGACTCGCACTTGTGTTTTATCTTCATTCTTTGAATGCAATTGTTTTCCACCACTCTACCTTGTTCTAATATACTTGTGTTCACTCATATTTTTGCCAATATCACTCATTTGTGACAATCTCAATCGGATACCTAATGCCTAAAATTTGAAGGAAGAACAAATCATGATGGAACAAGGATTGCAAGACTTATTGGTAAAAGGAATGAGAGCGAAAAGTGCCTCAAACTTCCACATTCGAAGAGAGGGGCTAGTCTTTTTCATGAGCATCAAACACAATAAATACATAATCACAAAAAATACATCACGTTCTTGCACCAGGCACCCCCCACGCAAATCCCTGACAAATCTCTTCGCTTACTGCTGACAACAAAATACGTATACCCTAGCCAAATCATATCCCCGCATGGGTATGGTCGTTATGCATTCCTAGTGGACATTCCTTTAAAGCACACCTCAAATGACGCTTGCCCAACATAACACTCTCAATGCCTGACTTCATCGAACTCTCCCATCATTTGCCGCATTCACGTTTGACTTAAATTTTCATTATATAGATTGCTTAGAAAACGTATACCACCATGAACTATCCGTATTTGTTATATACGCATAACGATGGTTACGTTTCACGAACACCTTAATTTGGGGTACAAGATGAAGACTCTACATCAATGACAACAAAGTTGGAAAAGTGGTTTAGATAAGTGATTATTGAACATGGTTAACACAAAAAATATTCGGGTGTCCTATGAGTTTGTCCGAGTTTTGATCCACTCTAATCCAATTTTTATTTTATTTTTAATGATTCCGATTTTTGAAACAAAAAAAAATAAAGGGAAAATTACAAAAGGGTGCCCTCGTTTGAAACTCATTTGCACAAATGTGCCCTCAAGTTGTCAAACATACTTTAGGGTACCCTAAACTATTCAATTTGTAATCCGTCAATATTTCCGTCCGTTTCTATTAATTGCAGCTGGAAATGACCACATTGTCATTCTTCTCCATCATCTTCTTCTTCTCCAGATCAATGATCACCTTCTTCTCCAAATCTCCATCTCCTCCATCTCTATCTCCTTCAAATCTTTCATCTACATCTTCTTCAAATCATTCATCTCATCTCCTTCAAATCCTTCGTCTCCTTCAAATCATTCATCATCACAACAAAACACCATACCCACAAACACCACCATCACCTCTCTCCTCCAAATCCTCCATCTTTTCTTCGATCCCAAAAACCGCCGATGTCGTTGCCGCAACCATCGCCAAAAGTCCTACCCAACCATCACCAAAAGTCCTACCCAACCATCACTCTCCTCCAAAATACCCAAATCTTATCTCTATAAAGTAAGTTTCTTCAAAATACCAAAATTTTGTTAGGATTTCAATTTGATTATATGGAGATTGATTATTGTTAATGTTTTAGTTTGATTTTTGTGAAATTGATGTCAATCTAGTTAAAATGATATTAATGAAAAGAATACTGATTTTTTCCGCGGAATTTTGGTCTCTGGAGGGCATTATAGTGCAAATGAGTTTCAAATTAGAGTACCCTTCTGCAATTACTTTAAGAGTAAAATTGGTATTTTATAAAGTTATACAAACATGTGCATGACACATGATGAAATAAAGTATATTTCTGTCCATTTTAAGTGACGAATCACAAATTAGATAGTTTGTGATATCATAAAATACGTTTGGCGTTTTGAGGACAATTTGTAAAAATAAGTTTCAAATAAGAATACTCTTCGGTAATTTCCCAAAAAGAAAAGAAAAAAAAAAAGAGCATTTGCCAATTGCCGTGACAATTATAACCCCTTTTCCTAGCAATGAAAACTCACATTCGGCCACTTCTTCTGTAGCTCCGAGTAATTGTCTGCAACCTCCCACTTCCTAGATTCCGCTCTTCACTTCCATCTCTGCAAAATCAGGTTTTCGCCCATCATAATTTCCTCCATCGTTTCATGAATTAGGGTTTCATCTTCAGTTCCTTCGACTGAGGCCCTCCTCTCCAAAAAGCCCTAACCCTAACAGAGGATCCCACACAGCTTCCTTATCCATGGCGGAGCACTTGGCTTCCATTTTCGGCACCGAGAAGGACCGTGTCAATTGCCCTTTCTACTTCAAAATCGGCGCTTGCCGCCACGGCGACCGCTGCTCTCGCCTCCACAACAAGCCTACCACCTCTCCTACCATTCTCCTGTCGAATATGTACCAGCGACCGGATATGATCACGCCCGGAGTCGACCCCCAAGGCCAGCCCATCGACCCGCGCAAGATTCAGGAGCATTTTGAGGATTTCTACGAGGACATCTTCGAGGAGCTCGGCAAGTTCGGCGAGATCGAGAGCCTCAATGTCTGCGATAATCTCGCTGACCACATGATCGGAAACGTGTATGTGCTATTCAAGGAGGAGGACCAGGCCGCCGCCGCGCTGCAGGCGTTACAGGGCCGATTCTACTCCGGCAGACCTATTATTGCCGATTTCTCGCCGGTGACAGATTTCCGGGAAGCCACGTGCAGGCAGTACGAGGAGGATAGTTGCAACCGAGGGGGTTACTGTAATTTCATGCACGTGAAGCTGATAGGAAGAGAGTTGAGGAGGAAGCTATTCGGGAGGTACCGAGGGTACAGAGCGAGCAGGAGCCGGAGCAAGAGTCCTCCCCGACACAAGAGGGACTCGGATAAGCGGGACTATCGCGACCGGGAACGCGACCATGGTGGAAATGGCCGGCGAAGTGGTGATCGGTATGATAGGCACGAAAGAGATGGAGGGAGGAGAAGACAAAGTAGTCCAAGGCGGAGCAGGAGCAGAGATGGGAGCGAGGAAAGGAGGGCGCGGATTGAGCAGTGGAATCGCGAAAGGGAGGCAAAGGATTGAGGTCATTTTTTTAAAGAAAAAAATGTTGGCTGTTTTTTCTTTGATTTTGAATGTGGATGGCACTGGCATTTTGGTATTTTTAGTCGGTAATCATTCTAGGCCTAGGTGTTTACTTTATGCTTGTTAAAACTTTGAATGTTGTGTTCTTCCTGTGGGAGCCTTTAATGGTAGTCTATTTTCTAAACTAGTAATTTACCCATGATCAATAGATTTTCAAGTGGATGTTGAAGAATTTGCAAGTTCTACTTATAATAGATTTATGAGCTTTGTATGCACTGATATTAGGCTATCTTTTCTATATGCTACGTGCTGTTGTGTTGAATGTCGATACATCAGCTGGCTTGTAATGGAGTATAATTTTTCGACTTCAAAATGTTTTGGTGTTGTAGCAAATAGTTTTATCTGATTGCATGTCAATAATGGATAGACTATGCATTATGTTGTAGATCACCAATCATTTCTATGTAGCCTGCTCTGCCCTTTGTTGTTAACTCCATCAGGCATAATTGGAATTTAAATGTTATGTCAAACCCTAAGTTATCAATCCCGTTCATCTGTACTTATAATTGTTTTATCTTCTTGAGGCAGTGTATTTTATTACCATCACGACCTGTCCGAGCTTGAGCTTCCAATCGTCATTGCACATCAAGTGCCTTGATACTTTTTCCTAAATAGCTCTATGGAGGGTCACATTTCCTAAATGTTTTTATGGTGCAAGATACCTCGGTTTGTTGCTCTGATGTTTTAGTTGGGCCACACGCACATTTTGCCATCAGATTTAGACTTGCTTGATTCACTTTTATTCTACTTAAGTATATAGTTCAAATCACAGGTTCTTCCAGTTTTTCTTAGTATCACGTGACTGGATTTTATCGTGAACCACACTGTCAATGGAAAGCTTCTTTGCTCTTGAACATCCTATATTCAGGAAATGGTTTTAGAATTTTTATGATCTGCTGGGTTGCTTAGAGGTTATTGATAATGGGAAATTGTAATCTTTGATAGCTTGGGGCCGGATACTTGAATCTATAGTTATAGGCTTTAGTGCTTTCCAATATTTTCTCGTGGAGATTTAGAATTGATACCGGATATTCTTGTACATCTATGTTTTCATCCAAGATGGACAATTTGCCTGTTTTGTAACACTGATAGATTTCAAATATGTTTTAAGGTTCTGGTCTTCTGGAGTATAAAAAAGTGATGGGTTTTGTTTCCAGTTATGTGAAATATCTGATTATGAATGTTTATTGTTTTGTGGTAACATGTTTGTTTACTTCTCTGTTTATATATAGCTATGTGTTGAGCTGTTGGCACCTAACCTCATTTAGGAGGAAAAGGCCAATAACATGCTATAACTTACTTTGTGAACCACAGCTGGTTACATTTGTGTGTTAATTGCTGTTTGTGTCAACTCTACCTCAAATTTGGTGAGGTAGCATGAGTTGTCACCTCTTGAATTTTAACAATTTAAAACATCTTCTTTCTTAGCTAAAATGCATTTTCATTTTACGAGGGGTATGTGTAATCACTCGACTACTATTATACTTTAGTTATTGCATATATTCTATGTGTTTTATATAGAGGTTATTCATTATATCAGCTCTTAACATTTTCCGACTTTTTATTAATCATATAAACTTTAGATGCTACATTCTCACCTCCTTTTTTTTTCAAGTTTTTAATCTTGGACTATTTTATGTGACATTTTCTTTCATTTTTCATCTTCTCTTTTTTCCTATACTCAATTCAACCTTGCATCTCAATCTTATGTTGCAAAGTTCTTTCAAACTTCAATTTTGAACATCAAATTCATGTCAAAGTGATAATGTTATAGAGAGTTGTTGGTCTCAACATCTTGGCATAATTTGAAGAAAAAAGTTTTATATTTTTAGAATAAAAGACTTTAAAAACGTATAGTTTTTAAAATTAATTAAATGGATAATTATATGTACACTCATTTGACTTTCTCAAAAATAAATGTTAGCCCCTTATTTTGATTTTAGCTTTTTCGAACTGTTGATGCCCTAAAAAACATGGATAGCTGAGCCATTAATGTTCAGACACGTG
>JAYMTK010000826.1:0-19058 GCA_036897405.1 Pelargonium myrrhifolium
TTGTTAAGTTGCAACTGATATAACTTTATATCAGTCAACTGAAATACATTTTACCCTAAGAGTAAATATATCACACTAACTAACTTCTCCTTAACTTTTCTCAAAATATAACAAGAAAACACTTTAGGAACAGATGGAGTATATGGATATTAATATACGAGAACAAAATAATATTCATAATAATATTAAATATTGTATAGTCAAATAATACTCGCTCTGTTCTAAAATGAGTCATCATTTCTATTTTGAGAATAAGTTAGTGTGATACATTTTAATCCTCAAAGACACGTGTTCTAACAAGTTCAATGGATATAACTTATCATAGGGATGTCATTGGTAATTCATGCTACAACTAACTTCCTAAAAAGAAAAAAAAATAAAAAAGACACTTATATTGAGATAAAAAATGCAAGACAAACGGAACACTCATTTTAAGACGGGGAGCAGTAGTTTATAAGATCGTTCATCTTTTAAACTGAAAATGTGAACTTTTTATGTCTAATATAATCACTCTATAAGAGGACTTGTCAAAGTGTTTAACCGTCTAGTAGTGTTCCAAACAAGCCCTTATATAGGTGGCTTCAAGTAGCTTCATCAGCCATTGTACATGTGGCCACGTGTCATAAATAATATTATTTTATTTTATTTTGAAAAATTCAATTAATGTATTTAGCCACTTGAATTTTAAAAATGAAGTGGATACATCTGGCCACATGGAGTGCTACCCATTACCAATATAAACTTCTATTTCTTTTCTCTTTTATTGCCTTCATTGTTGGTAGCTGCCTTCCTCTTTTCCTATTAAAAATTAAAAATAATGATTTCACTTCTCTTCCTTCATCTCTTCATTTCTTTTATTTATCAGCTTAAATACAATCTGTTAGGTTCACTAAGTTCACCTAAACACACAAATATAGATACAAGATTTTGATGTTTTAGAAGGTGAACTCAAAATAAAAGTCAGCTCTCTAATACTAGTAGTAGTAATGTTTTTCATTTTGTGAGTGAGCTGTTAAGTATGGGACAATGACATTCTCTGGGGAATCAAGAGAGCCAACTCAGATCAAGTGGCAATGTGACCAGAACAGCTGTGCATGAGAATAATTAGATTATCACATCTCTCTCAAAACCTATTGTTCCATTCAAAAATTTGAATAGAAAATGCAGAATAACAAACAGATATCTGACCAACTATTTCGGCAGAATCAAGAAGTTCTCACTCTGGTTTTTATATGCTCTGAGGTTTAAATACTAAGTCTTGACATAATAAATCATTGGGAACATACAGATATGGAGCATCTAGTGAGCAAGTAGCCAACTTGCCCCACCCCACTGATATAGGAAACATAAACACACACCATCTTCTAATAGAGTTGCAAGCAAGACCACATTTATGTCTATAATTGGAACATATATGTTATTTATTACCTGTCTCTCCGGTTTAGGCAGCGCAGGTTGAGACGTAGTACCAAACTCACAAGTCTGTCGAGACAAAGGCAGGTGCTGCAGATGGATGACCTGTGCAAGAGTGAACCAGAGAATCGAGTTACTTGCTCATGCCATGTCGCAGAGGGGAATGTGCAGACTGTTGAAGTCAAAAGACATGATACAAGTAATGAGAGACAGTGATCAAACCAAAAGTTCTCTAGATGAAAGCAAAAACGCAAACAATTGAAACATCATTCTCTTGTGCATCTACATCTACTTGAGGAAATCATACATAAATTGCAAAATAGAACTGTATCTACTTGGCAAATCACATCCCATATTCTTTAGCAAGGAAAATAGTGCATCAGTACCCATCTCGAAATTATTAACATCCTAGAAACTTTCAATCTTGAATCGATGGAGAAATTGGTATTTAATCCACTGCTAAACTAGTGCAAGTAGTTGCCTTTCAAACCATCTGAATGAGTAGGATCAGACCAATGCATTGTGACAAAATCAAATCTCATGGAACATACAAATACTAAACGAATGCTAAATAAGGACCTAAGGTTCCTATCAGAAGATGTTTGAGATTGTCGATGCATTATTTCATCTAAAGCTTTCCAAGCATACAAATTAATGAATATACTTAGAAGTAAAGGAAAAAGGAATTGCAGAAATGAATTACCTCTGAAATGTCTCCCAGCGACAAAATAATTAAAGGGCTTCAGCAGTATTATCGACCATCACCATCAGCATAAAATGAGCTACATAGTGTTAAACGAAAGAAATACGACGGCACTCCTAGTCAAGAAAACATTCAGATATACAGCAACCTAAATAAATACAGCAAGCATAAGTACATAGATGTTAACAATCAAAAGAAGACAGTTATGTGCTTCCTGTTGGCCAAAACAAAGCATTGGGCAAGTATCTCAAGCAAATGTGAAAGAAGTAGACATCAGATGAAGTACATGTCAAGTACTTTCCATTTACACTTGCAAATCATAAAAACCTTTCAACAACTAGAAGGAGAAATATGCACCTTGTATCAAAAGATTAAACTCTAGCATCTCCAAGATTTGCAGAGTAGCACGATAAATTCAATCAAAGAGAAACAAAACATTATATAAATAAGAACAGGCAGTCCAAAAAGGGTCATATAACTAAAAGGTTGATGAAACCCTAGTGGAACAAAGAACTGCAACTATTGCAATAACCTAAGCAAGGAACTATTATAATTTGATTCCGCAGCCGGAGGATATGGTGCCTTTTTCTTTGAAAGACAATCTTATTATACTTCATTTTTGTATACAAGATACAAAACAACTCTTACAACGGTTGAATCTAGTTCCCATGCCTGCCTCAATAAATTTTCTTTACTCATTTCTTAATGTGAATCAGAGTTCTGCAATTGACAAAACATGACTGACAAGTGAGAGAGATACGACCCCATTTACATGATACATATAGAAAATTTCTCATTCTAAGACCTAGTACTCAGACTACTAGATTGAGCTATCCTGAAAGGTGTCACCACTCCATCACACCCTGTACTTCCGCTCAAGGGATCATAATGCTTCCTGCAGCCAGGGCACCGTGCATCTGCCTCAAGAACCCTCTTGTGACAAAAAAGGCAAAGCCTGAATCCACACGAACATGGGAGAAAGCTTGTATCCGTGACATCTAAATCCTCATAGCAGATGGGACATGAAGAAGGCTGAGAGATCACACTTTGCCATACCCGGGGTATAGCTCCATGATCACTCTGTCGCTCTGAATTAAGTCCAAAACTATGCTGCTTCGATAGGTTAGGTAGGCATTGAGGGCGAAAAGCATCGTCAGATCTCCATGCACGACAACTCGCATGTGATCCAGTAACCACTTCTGTACTCTCTCCCTTAGATACGTTTGACACAGTATTCAAGTTAGATAGCTCAGAATCAGCTAATAAATTACTGTTTCCGTATTTGGCAGGAGGAACTGGAATTGGATTAGGCTCATTCTCATTTGCATTCAGAGCATCCGCAATAGTCTCCCAATCGTCAAGACAACCATCGTCCTCTTCTTCCTCACTAGCACTTCCAGAGCAATCACCACTGCTCGCGCTACTGCTACTGCTACTGCTGCTGTGGCTACTGCTTCCGGAAAGACCATTACTTGAATCACTATGACCCAAACTGCTCCCAATTGGGCTGCTCATCAGGGAATCCGAATCACTATCATGGATGCTTGAGCCTTCATTCTCCTCCTCTCTTGATAGTGGTTTCGAACTATCCAGCGGTCTGTGTTCGCCAACAATTTGCAAAGGTGATGGTGGAGACACACCCTTCCCATTTGAATCCATCTTGTACCCCTTGTTCTTGACTGCATTGCAACCAGAATCTATTATTAACAAATCAAATTAACAAAATGCGGTTAAACTTTCTCAGCCCCTCCATAAAGGCTACTATTTCTCATGCTTCTTTATATTCCAACAGAATAAATCTGAGTATCAACTCATAAATTTTCTTTTCAGTTGTCACTTCATAAACAGGTTTATGAAAAGTGATAAATAAAGAGGCAGAATTGCATGTGGCAAGACTTTCTCAGGCCCTCCATAAAGGCTTTTATTGCTCATGCTTCTTTCAATTCCAACAGAGCGAACCAGATCATCAACTTATTAATTTCTTTTTCAGTTGTCAGTTGTCACTTCATAGATATGTTTATGAGAAGTGATAGAAAAAATAGGCAGTATTGCAGAGAAATCAGGGTTTGCTAGGTCAATGGAAGAGAAAGAGTAGTGTACACCTTTAAGTACTATCCATATAATATAACACATACAAGATGCTTCTTCTAATTCATATTTTGTATACCAACATTGCTAGAGACAACACCGTGTACACAATTTTGGATACACAAAAGTTGATACCTTTCCTTCAACAAAGTACATAAAACCTATCTCAACTTCTATCAAGAAAAATATTCCAACGTGTAAGTGTTTCTGTTTTTCTACCACTTAATTGGACCAACTCAAGAGTTGAAACATCTATAGATATATCATATATGCATCGAAACTAACTAATCAACCAAGACCTCATATCAAGAATTTGGTCAAGACAATGCGGAAGCATGTTACTTCAATTCATACTACCACATCATTACGCCTTACTTTGTAAGGGTAAAAAATAAAGTATGATATAGGAAGGGGGAAAAATAAAAAGAAAATCAACTAAGCATCTCATAATTGAAAATACCTTAATACCTCAATAAATCAAACATCTAATAGTCAGGATTGTAGCTTTTTTTACTACTCCTACTTGTCAGATATAAAATTGAAAAACTACAAATCAGTGAAAAAACTACAATTCAGTGAATCACCAATTTATGGCTTCATATCACCAATTATTTTATTTTAAAATTGTTGGAATCAAATCCAGCATCAAACTACTAGCTAACCATTCCAAATCTACGGCCTCACATTTTGAATCCTTCACCACAATTTCTAAATAAAAATGCAAAAATGAACCAAATAAATTTTGGGCGGGTTCACGAATCACAACTGTGGAAATCCATCGCCCACCTTGAGAAAGCCATTGTTCGCGCCGAACATCGAGCTTGCTCTGCTTCAATTTCGCCAATCGGTTCGTCTGCAACAACAAATCAGCATAAGAGAATCGAAGACAGCACTTAACACATAACAAAAATCAAACTTCAAAACCAACAGAATTCGGTCCCATCTCAACCCACAAACAAGGAGACAAGCAAGAACTAACTTCCAAATGACCATTTTCTCAAGAAACAAACAAAAAGGGCATAAAAATGTAGAAAAATACCCTCTTTTTCTTGGCAAAATCCTTGTTGAGGGAAGGAAGAAGACCGTTTGAGATCGAATCAAAGCCCATTATGTTCAGGACTTGGTGAATGATCGGCAAAAAGCGCAAGGAGGAGATTGAGAGTGTAAATGCAGAGAATAGGTAGACGAAGAAGAAGAGGAAGTGAGAGATGGATATGGTAAGGTATGGTGTGGATAACAAAGGGCTTTAAGCTCTACTATCTATTTCTTCGACGGCCCATATTCAGCCGCATCTGCTTCGTTTTGAAAATGTTCGCTCAATTACAATTATGCCCTTCTCATCTATCTTATTTATAATCTTTTTTGGACAAAACAATTCTTATGTTTTTGTCTTGAAATATTTCTTTTTGTTTCTTCTCTGGAGAAGGAAAAGGATATTTTAGCAGATTTTTTTAGGGAGATATAGGATATTTTTATTGATTTTTGTGTGGGATACCAGATATTTTATGAATACAATCAAATCTATGTGTTACTAAAATAAAAGAGAGCATAGATTTTTCAAAATTAAATTACATTGCCATTGATTTTTATAAACTATGGTGTTTGAGATATATAAAACTTCTGGGGATATTTGTCTACAAAGCCTGCACGTAATGAAAAGGATGAGAATGATATAACGAATAAACAACTAAATTTGCAGACTTCCATATTTCAACATTCCTTATCTATATTTTATGTAATAAACAAAAGAAAAAATATATATAATCTTTAAATCTTGTTAATTTGGTGT
This sequence comes from Pelargonium myrrhifolium, assembly GCA_036897405.1. NCBI lineage: Eukaryota > Viridiplantae > Streptophyta > Magnoliopsida > Geraniales > Geraniaceae > Pelargonium > Pelargonium myrrhifolium. The sequence continues at coordinate 5,994 of JAYMTK010000826.1, forward strand.
TTCCTAAGATGGTTATGGCTTTTGCATTTCACCTAAGTCAATTAAATTACTAAAAAGATGTTAGTTAGAACTAAAACTCATTGCAATAACAAATAAAAACTTAAATAATTAATATTATTTCGCTGCAAACACCCATTTGGTGGGTAATAATTTTAAATGGATTTCCTTAAACATTAAAAATATACTGTATTTACTTGACTTTCGTTCACTTCTCATATATCACTTTGCTAATTTCATTTGATATCTTGGGTTTTGAACTGAAGTGTTTTTAATTGTCACGGAAAATAAATTTATGGCCTAACAAAGGGCATTTTAGGAACAAGAAATATGCCCGTCAAAGCTTAAGGAAACTTGCGGAAATGAAATTCATGAATTATAAGTAGGCCACGTAGAACTCACGTTGTGGTTCAATACGATTCAACTACATGGGCCTAGTTGGGCTATCCGACTTTGGCCCATGTCAAGGCCCAGCTAACAAAACCTTTTTATTCAGCAACTGCAAGAAAGTAGAAAAATAAAAATAAAAAACTGGTCACTTACCATTGAAAGTTACACTGTGGTGGGTCCACAAACAAGGAAAAGAACAGAACTGGAACAAATTGATTTGTTAGATCATATAGATGTGAAGAAACAAAAGGCAAAAGTTTTTAAAAGAAAAGAGCTTCTCTATAAGTATTATCTGAAAGAAAACTCAATAACAACAAATGAAATAAACATATTTTTACAAACACATCATCCGTTGTTCGGTCCCATCCAATCCTTATTTACACACCAAATGCTCTGCTCTCACATTTACATCCCGAGCGCTCTCCATACAAAGCTCCCAAGCAAAGGATGACGCCCGCCACCTCCGGAATTAGGTAAAATCACTACAAGGAACACACAAAAGGAGTGCATGTCGGCATATATTCACATGGTACAGAATTTGCAGGATTAAGAGTTATGCAGTTTCATTTCTACCTCGCGTAAGTAACCCGGATTGTCATGTGGCAGATAAGAATCTGTGGAACCTTTCTACTCTTGCCTTGCAATCATACGAAAATTTACGGTGTGGTGAACTTGTACTTTTCCTTCTCACACGATAAAAGAAATCTTCTGTGTCCAGTACATAGGAGATCTACAAGGAAAAAGAAAACTTTATCAACACGAAAAGCACCAACAGATCATGTACATGCTACAGTAAACATACAATATCAAGCCACGATTTTAAGTAGCAAGAATGGAAAAGTAGGAAAGAAAAACTAATTACAAAGTAAACCTCTTAAGAATGATTTACAATCCATTTCACATTCAGAGTAGAATTAACTTCAGAACTCAATTTGCACTCATAATTTCATCTCCAACATATTTTCCAAGATCCAAATATAGGGTTAACATTTGATCTTTTCTTTGGAAACAATATGTTTATAAGACCCCGCATACACCAGACTGACAAAATGAACCCATGAAACTCTAGAAAAAAAGATTGAGAAAACTGTCCCAATAACCGAAGCAACTCTTAAGAAGCATTAGTTTTGAACTAAAGAAGAAACATACCTTTGACGAGTTGCAAGCTATTTTACACTCCAAGCCATTCACCACCTGAGCATCTTCCATGGCCTTGCATATAGCAGTTAGCTCGTCTAGGCCTGCATACTTTTGCTTATTTCTGCACACACACAAAAAAAACATTGAATTATACTGAACAGTGTCACAATAAGTCCCCTCATTCCACACGGTTACTATAATAAATGCTATGAGCGGGTGGGGGGTTACAGTAGCTTTCAAACTTGCAGTAATGCTTCATGAGGCACCCTATTTCAATTGAAAGAGCTACCCAACCAATCCCAAAAGGACAGTCAGAAAAGAAGTCAAAACCAAATATTTCAAAAGCACCCAATTGATAACGAATTTTGGCAAAGAATGAGGCTCGATGCAGAGGTAGTCCCCTTAAATCACAAAAAATACACCATCTGCCTGTTCATGCTAGCTATGAACCATTACCCTTACATCAGATCAGGAAAAAGTACGAATAAAAAATAAATGTGACCATAAAACATAATGTTTTACCTCTGCAGTACAATGCCATGCGGCTCTTTTTTTCCAGGAAAGACTGACAGAAAATCATTGAGCAGATAAGCTGCAAAATTAGGATCCATAGAAACTGCATACACTTCCGGTTTTTCACTCACATTATCCATCAGCTGGATGGACAACCTGGATGGGACAGATGACTACAGAGTGCAAAACAGAAATAAAAGTCAAGATAATAGTCAATTTAGAGATCGCAAACAAATAATATGAAAATAACACACACACAGAAGAGGGGTATTGTAGGACTTACACATTCTAATCGATATACATTCTCCTCGTGGAGCAAAACACGTGCATTTTCATGATACACTGAATCAATTAATTTGCCAGGTTTGCGAGATTTCTCGTATTCATATAGTTGAAGTAGCTTATTGTCAACCTCGTCAGTTGCAACACTTTGAAGCTGCAGAAAAGTACAAATCAGAAACTTTGGAAGGCCATAGGATTAAATGGAGAAAAAAAATATCAAAGTGGACAAACCTGTTTGACCAATCTATATATCAACTTGTCCAATGTGAACAAAACATACGACTGATTTCCAATTATAGCTCGACATTCATCCTCAAACTTTGCGTTGTCAGCAGATCCATCAAGCAAATTGTATAGAGCAGTCATAAATCTTTGAAAAGACAAATAAAAGATCCAAAATCAAAATTCAATATGCATTTTACATTTATAATCTCATTAGACAAGATGAAATGTGAAACCACCTAGCATAAGGATCTGTAATATTATCCGTCGCAGTTCTCCACTTCATTTCAGCACCCACTGAATTTATTTTTGCCGACAAGATCCTTTCATAAAGAACCTAGTATATATAAAGAAAGAACAGCATTTAAAGCACATTAATATTTTCTTTACAGAAAAATATATAATTGTAACCTCCAACAAACAGGTATTATGCATTTCCTTACTTGATGAAGCCTAAATAGCACAAAGAAATCATCGTTTCCATAAAAGACCCGAGAATCTTTCCTTTCCCCATTAAGTAATCCTGATGGCACATGCTTAGCAAGAGGTTTCACTGACATAAGAAAATGTTCTGATAATGGCAAGGACGTGCCATCTCCTCCAACATAGTGCACATCGGCTATCCCCTCAGCCTCACCTTCGCTCTCAGCCTTACCATCAATTTCATCACGTTCACCATCTTCCTCTTCACGCTCTTCCCGAGAGCATTCATCACCTGCAGACTCACTGCCAGAGACATCTTCAGCAGCCCCAGAAGCATTTTCACTATCCTCATCATCAGCGTCATTTTCTCCCCCAGCATCCTGGCAGCTAGCCTCTTCCACATTCCCCGATTGATATTGCCTACTTTCAACACCAAGCTTAGCCTTGGGCTTAGCCTGCACACCAGTATCTCCATAGACAACAAAGTTATCCTCCTCAAAATCACCATTAGGCGATAACTCACCCTCTTCCTTCTCAATTTTGGAGGGCCCAACAGATTCTTCATGATAGTTGTTTGTAATGCCTTCTGCCAACACTCCATTTGCAGAAGAAACTGGTTTTGCAGTATTGCCACCCTGAAGCACAAATATTGTATGGAAACATATTAGCATAATATAAAAATGATAAGACAGAACGAAACAACCCCTTCACAGAAAAAAAAAAAGTAGAGCCAGGAGTTGCTGCCACACGATGCGAAAACAACAGGATATGTCTAGTTTATTCTAGCTGAGAGTAAAATTTCAAGGTTTCCAACACAGATTCAAACATGAGATGAACATCTAACATCAACTGAAGAACAGTAATTGTTGATAAATAATGCAAGAACGTTAATATTACGTTTTGTAAAATCCGACAGAATAGCCTCATACCTCTGATGAGGGTAGAACATCAACTTTAGCTTTGGCTTCACAGTCATCATTGGCAATATCATTGGGCCTGGATGGAGTTGCGCCAATCCCTTGAAAAGCAACAGGTACAGTGTAGGAGAAATTAGGAACCCACAAATAAAGGAAAACATAAGATAACAATGACAGCATTAGCCAACCATAAATCAAGAGCCAGAAATTGATTATGCTAAATATCTTTTATACTAACCTGATGTCATTTCTACACTGGCTCTTCCATGACTGTTTTCAACTCCAACTGTAAGTGGCATGTTGGAATTAACTACTCGCCCAACAGAAGCAACTTGAAGAACAAATGTAAAAATTTAATCAATGACATCTGTATTCTTCCGTTCTTTCATTAACAGAAGAGCAAATGTACGAATCTAAGCAATGGTAAGTACCTTCTTTAGCTGAAGTATCCCCATTAGTCAATGTAGTCCTGCAAATATTAGCTAGTTCAGTCAAAGCATTTTCGTCCTCATTGCTAGCAGATTTTGGTAGCTTAGAGTTAGGGCTTCCATAACTATCTCCAATGCTTGATGCAGCCTTTTCAACATCTTCACCGCCATCAGTGTTGGGAGGCCTAGAAGGAAAACCCAACATTGGCTCCAAGAAGGAAGTCCAAAGCCTCATAACTTTGTTCAATTGTTCTTTGGTTGAGCAAACCTCTTCACATGAATATTGGATAAGTTTATAGAGGTCCTCGTGAATACTGATATCAGAATATTCAAATTCGAGATGTGGAATGATAGGTTGTCTGCTACCAGCAGCAACAGCCAGAAGAACATCATCCTCTTTCTGCTTACTCTCTTTCAACTCTTTGATTTCAGCCACCAAAGCTGTGTAAAAAAGATGAAGCAATTAAATAGTTGAAGTCACAACTCACAAGAATGAAGAGAACAAATACATATGCAGATCCCTGTGCACATGAGTATTAGTGTGGCAAAGAGTTAATCTACATGAAAGAACAAAAAATGAATAGAACCGAAAAACTGCATGGCACTAAGAGTTGATTTACATGAAAGAACAAAAAATGAATTGAACCAAAACTACGTGGCACATACTTTTCAGATCATTATGAATTTACAAGCAATAATTAACCCCAAACAGACCTGATTGGTACATCTACCTAACTAGTAAGAATTCAACAATTTACATTTAGCATACTATCACAAAATTTTCTCCATCTAAATGTCTCATTTAAAGAACTCATCACCAGTTGTAGATGAATATGAGTACACAATCACCTGGATCTAGATAAACAAAAATATTCTGTCATGAGAACTAAAAGCAAACAGGAATGCACCCGATTCAATTGACCTTTTTTTTTCAATACTGTAATTCAACTTACATTTTGTGCTTAAGTTCTTTGAATCTTGTTGCTTGAAATAGAAGCTACGATGGTCAAGTGACTTGTAATGGTTTTTGGCATAAATGTCTGCCCACACTTTGTTAAAATCTGAGCGACACTTCGTCCACTCCTCTTGTTTCTGCTTCAGGCGAGTTAATATGACAGGCAGAGCAAGAGGTGGATTCTTGCGCAAGATGTCCATCACATCAAGCCCATGGTCACCATATAAGCGTTCAATGCATCGTTGACTTAGAGCTGCATCAACAGCATGTTAAAACCAGTTATGCAAAAACAAATATCTGTTAAGCTTAGGCAGCAAGAACTAATATATAAATCTAAATATTTTACTAACACAAACCTGTAAAGTAATCTTCAATACGAATTGGAGTTTCTGTATTGATTTTATTTTCATTGATGTTGTTCAACAATTCCTCCACACGCTTACAAGTGGAGCTTACAGACTCTAATAACATGTCCAGCTCGAACCTAATATTGTCAGGCAACAATTCCATTGCCACATACCAGTGAGTTCAACAAAGTTGCAATAAACATATCCCATCCTTGATTTAAACAGAAGTACGACAGTTCCAAACAAAATACAGGAACAGGGAATGTGTACTTTCACAAAAATATGTCTTGTACATTGATTAAATTACAATTCATGGAAAGTAGCACTGCTGGAAGAAACTTTTACCTATCATCTTCACATCTGAAAAGACTTTCTTCATACTGGTTTCTGCGCATATGTTTAAAAGAATAGTCTTCACTTCCTGAAGTCACAGATACCCAATAATCATTCAATACTTGGGCACCAAGCTCTGATCTCTGGCTTGCTGAAGGTATTGAATACTGCAGCAAGACAATCACCAACATGTTTTTTAGCCAGACAAACACCAAACGGTTACAAAATAAGACACACCAAATAACAATATATACACAAGTAAAGCATATAAATACATTTCATACATCATCTGGCAGAAGGCGATAGCTGGGAGTACACCGTTCACAGCTAGAAAGGTCAAGCTCTTGAATGGATTTTGCCATATGCTTCTCCCTGTATCTTTCCTTCTCTTTAGTTCCTTCCATTTCACGCTTATGCTCTTTCTCTTTGTCTTCTATCTTTGCTGATCTTGACATATGTCCATCAACACACAATGATCCTGCAATAAACAGGTTTGCAATTCGTATGTCAAAGGAAACTTTAAGATATCATCTATCGAATACTTTTTAACGATATTTCTACAGAAAATATTAAGATCGAAGAACAATAAATAAAATCAAATATCTAAAATTCCCATGTCATAGAAAACTAGGAAGGATGACTATCATTTTACATACGTTTACTCATAACGCCAGCAAGAAATCCATCTGCAAGAAAGAATGCGGTAAGAAATATTTTATTGACAAAAAACAACGACCAAACAACTAAAACCATGGAACTATTCTAAGTTACCAATATTCTCACAACGCTCCACAAAATCATTAAACTCTTCCATAAGATCTGGATACTTTCCAAGCAGATCAGTCACCTGAAATGCAAAGACATTGGGTTAACAAATAGCCAAACTAGAGGTGACAGCATTTTATTGTCAGTTTACAGAAATGAAGCTTTTGAAATAACTATATACACCTATAGCTAGTTAAAAACATGAAATTTCTGATATTTTTGAATAAATGTCTTGTCATAAAAAAAATAGTTTCCAAGTATTTTCAACAAATTTAATTGCATTTGGAACCAAGAGGATATAAAAGCAGCACAATTATATATAAAAGTTACCTCAATATATAGACACAAAATGGCAAATTAAAAAAATAAGAAGGGGGTTGTTCTGCATAGAATATGAAATGAAAAACCTGTAAATAAGCATCTAGATGGCAAATACATAAATAAGGAGGTGATTGACTAGTTCAGATGAACCTGTTGGTGAAAGAATATGAAAATTGAACTAATTGGCCTATCGCACAAACAAAATAGGACTTGTTAGTACTTTTACTGAAATGAATTGATAATTGTAAGTACAAAAATGAATTCTCTAACTAATATAGTCTAAATCATGAAACAAGCACGACTTCTATTGCATAGGTAAAAGAGCAAATAGTAAAATGGATACGTTAATTTGATAAAACAAAAAATAGCATATTGTTAACTATGACATGCAAATACCAGTAAAATAGCTAGAGAGAGAATGACACTAACCAGATTTTGTAAATCATTCCGTTTGATTATCCCATTGCTATAAATATTAAGGCATTTCAAAAATGCCTGGTAATCATCTGAGCTACATAACTTCTCCTTAACTTTTTCACAGAAAAGGAACCCTTGGTTGTACATACCTGGCAAGAGAATTCGTAACCAAATAGTTAAGATTTGCATGACAAAAAATCAAATAACCATTGATACCATGATCACGCTAATGACACTAATAAGCTTAAAGACATAAGTTCTAGACTTTTGGTCCTTCAGCATGCATTGCAAACTGGCAATGCATCGGAACCAGCAAACAATTCCTGTTTGCAGAAACATGATGTACATAGAATTCAATATGTATATAAAAAAATAATGGGGATTTGTAGGTGCACATGGGAATCAGTACGAGACAAGTTATACCCTAGTGTGCCTATTCTACTAGATCTATTCTTATGTCACCATGCAAAAACAAACAGCTCATGTAGAAGAAAGTTGTTCAACTTAGGAATGGCCTCTCAAATAAGGTCTTAAGTATTTCGATTACTGGTCCATTTTGTCACAGATCTCTCCTTGAGCGATGAATATACATTTTATGTTGAGGCTAAGAAAATCAGAACACATCATACATGACCAACAAGAGACAGTCAATGGATATGTAGTCAATGCATCAAACCAATAAAATCAGATCTCATAAGCATAGGTCTAACTAATCAACACTTATAATCATCAAATTAAAACAGAGGTTGCTATTTCTACTTACGGCATCACTCAGCATTATTGACTTACCCTTCAAGGTATCTTTGTCATCATAAGAACCAAAGTTAGAATTCACTCCAAACCCTTCACCCTTCCTTGCAGATTTCTTTTTATCAGAAAATCGCTGCAAGTTAAACTCCCTATTGTTATCGTGATCAGTTTCCCTATCATCCTGCTCACAATTTCTCCTATCCCTAATCTCTTTTTCGGCACGCTTCCTCAGCTCCTTATGCACTTTTGATGCTGCTTTATCATCATCCAGTTCAGGACGATCAACACTAGGATCACGGTCAGCATGAGTATTAATGATCCTATCTCGCCGGCGTTGCTGAAATAATGAAGTCCATTTGCTCATTAAAAATATATATGAGAACATAGGATGTAGTAGAAATAAAATGACAATTCCAGTTACCTTTTCCAAATGCATTTGTCGCAATGTGGGAGTGGGAAAATTAAGCTCATTGCAACGTTGAGCTGAATTTCGGCAGTATGGGACTTGTATTGAAGGCGTAGCTGAATTATCAGGTAAAAACCTAGTAAACTCATCCAGCAGATCTTGATGATCTTTAAAAAGTTCAGACACCTGTATGATAAAAATAAAACCACTACGATACTCAGAGGCATACAAGAAAATAAAAGAAAAGGTGTAATAAATTAATAACTGATTCACCAAATAGAAAAATCAAACACATAATGCACATTCACCTCATGGTAGACCTCATCTATGTCCTTGTGCTCCCTTCGGTACATATTCAAAATGTCTAGGAATGATTTGTAAACACGATCGTCATTTACAAAACGTTTCTGGAGGAACAAAATCCATCAGTTAAACTTAAAACATTAGAAAACAACTGGCACTTGAAAATTCAACATTGCATAATATTTTCACCTTGATCTTGTTTACGAAACTGATAGCTTCTCGAAATTCAACTGTTTTCTTTGGTTGGGGAGTCTCGTCCTCATCAAGTGTTATCTCGTACCCCTTAGGCAAGAAGGTGTTAAAACCAAATATTAAGTTGTTATGCCCTTTAAATAACTCCTTCACTCTCGCTATAACACCAGCAGTGTCAGTCCTGCAAGGGACAATATACTGGAATGAATCACTCAATGCTTAAATGCAACATGTCATTCATCACAGCAAAAAAAGGGATAAGCACGAGAAGTTAACCTTTGAGCCTTGAAATCTTTCATGACCTCAAGAAATGTGTCATATTTTTCCTTTTGGTCTTGGAACATATCCTTCACTTCCTTGAGGTAGGTTAAGGCATCATTTGTCGTCAGTTTCTGAGACGTGGGACCACCAGCAGCAGTGCCGCCACCACCTCCGGCTGGAATTTGGGGTTGCCCATAGCTAACAAACCCATAAAATTATTTATCATTAATTAAAATTACAGATACCTAAATAACTATTCTCAATGGATAGTAAGCACTGCAGCACATTTTTTATTTACAAACTCTTTTTTTTTTTTTTTTTTCCTTTCAAGGTACAGTTGTTACATACAACTTAGAAGTTTGGCTGAGAAGGAATTTCTCAGGAAAAAAAAAAACTTCATGAAAAAAAAAAAAAGAGGTTTCAAGCTCCACTGTTTTAAAAAGTCATCTACATGATAAATTTCGATAGTAAACCTAAATGGAGCCTAATTCATGTTAGATTGGGAGGAGATGAACCCTACAATTGGAGAATGGGACCAAGGGTTTGCCTAAACACAAAATATAATTACCAAACTTTTAGAACTTCACAAAATCAACTTTCACCTAAAAATCCAACATTTCAGCAACTTTTCAGTCAATTAAGGAACAAAACCCACATGAATGCAAAAAACAACCGATTAAAACACCTATTTATACAAAAACAAATCTATAACGCAGCTATCAACACCAAAGACCAATCCTCGCACCCATTACCAAGAAAAAAAGCACAAATTTACCAAACAAAACACACTCGGACGTTATTTGATACATAATTGGCCCAACAAAACAATATTACAGAAATCAAGAGAGATAAAAAAAACTCACGATTCAGCGCGCGAGGAAGCAAATGGCCGTTTGAATTGAGAGCCAGCGTAGACGTCGTCCCTTATTCTCTTCATCGCTGCGAAAACGAAAGCTATCATGTATAAGCAAAGGAAAATACAGAAATTGCAGAAAGCAGCAAAACCCCATCTGAGAAAAACTCACTCTGAGGTGGGTCAAGAATTGTGCAGAGAAAGAGAAACCATGCGATGAAGAGAGAGTGAGCAGAGCAGATCTCAGGCGAAGGAGAGAGAGGAGCAGTGATCGGCTGCAATGCAAAAATGAGGGAATAGTTCGCAAGTATTTTGAGTTCTTGTTTTGTTTTGTTTTCGGGTTTGAAAAAGAGAATTAGAAACTCTGTGTGCGTAAACGAGATTATATTTATATGCAAATATATAAAAGGGGAAAATGAAATGCATTTCGTAAATATGTCCAACAAAAAGGTGGCTTGTTTATGTATTGGGGTTTAATGTTATCACTTGCTAAATTTAGTACGTTTTACTGTGTTTTGTTTTGGGCAGTGTTTGTTATTGGGCCCATTTCAGGCCCTTTTTCTGAGATGTGTTTTTATTTTGGGAAGTGTTTGTTATTGGGCCCATTTCAGGCCCGTCTTTCTGAGATGTGTGTGTCCATCTCACCGATGCTTAACTAAGCCCACATATTGGGTTTGATCGGATCTGTTTCGATGAAGTCTAACTTGAAACATAGAAAGGTTTTGAGTTTGTTTACGGGAGAAATTACATGTTACTACCATTTTAGATACATGTTTATTATCTTTAACTTTTTTCGTTTCATGTTATTATCCTAAACTTACCAAATTTTTTTATATCCGTTCATTTCGTCAGTTAGTTTTAATGAAATTTGACTCTCTCTCATCATGTGTCATGCACATGATTTGTATAACTTTTTTAAATACCGATTTTGCCCTTCTTCTACAATAGGTCAAGACCACGTTCGGCAGAAACTTCAAAGCTTCGCCGGAAAACTTCAAAACATTGCCGGAAACTTCAAAATTACACAAATTAAATAAAATTTCTCATGAACACAGTTTAGATTTCACCGAAATTACACAAATCGGACCCTAAAATTTGTCCCAAAATTACACAAATCAACCCCTTAAATTTGTCCCAAAATTACACAAATCAAACCCTAAACCCTAAACCAGATATAGTGTCTTACCTTCGAGTTTGGTCGGAGGCGGAAGAAGTTGGTCGGAGTTGGGCTCGCCGGAGTGACTAAGGACGAGCACGCGAACAGTGGTCGCGCCTCCCACCTCCGACGTGGCGTGCTCTGTCTTCAAGAGGAGGAGCAGGATCTCCGGTGTGCTCTGTCTTCAAGAGGAGGAGCAGGATCTCCGGTGTGCTCTGTCTTCACGAGCCAGAGGTCGCGGCAGCGCGAGGCGGATCGAGGTTGAGCCGCAACGGCGCGAGGTAGATCGAGATCGAGCCGAGGCAAAGTAGAAACGGAACATAGGCAGAGCACGACGGAGACCGAGGTTGTGCTGTGCGCAACGGAGCGAGAAGAAGAGCGGTGCGACAGAGGAACGGCCGAGCGGAGGTGACAAGCTCCGGCGAGGTTGGGGGTTTGGGGTTGGAGGTGGAGGACATGAGGAGGTTGGGGGTGGGGACAAGAAGAGAGAGAGATAGAGAGAGAGAGAGAGAGAGAGAGAGAGAGAGAGGGAGGAGGGAGTGCGGCGGAGCAAACTGATTTCATTTTTTAAATTTATTTATAATTAAAAAAAAAAAGGAGGAGTGTTTTGGTCTTTTTAACATATAACTGACGGACTTACTAACAGAATCGTAAAAAAATTTAAGAGTGGGTAGTAACATGAAGAGGTAGGATAGTAATAAGATAAACATGTATTTAAGAATGTAGCAACATGTAATTTCCCCTTGTTTAAATTTTGGGTTCAGGTTGTGTTGGATTTCATTTCATAAGTATAAAATGTGTAAGTTCATATGAATTTGTCCAATCTAATCCGAATATCCACAAAATAAATTTGACCTAATTTAAAAGTTGATTATATCAGATTTCGTGTGTCAATAGTTTGGGTCTAAATTGTCAATTTTATCCAACAAGTCCTTGAGCAGGACAAAAAAAAAATTTCAACACGGTAAGACAAAACTAAGCTTCCAACAATGGAATAAAAACCGCAAATTTCATAAAATAAATAAAAACAAACTATAAAACTAAAAACTGCTAAAATACGATTTAAAACATAAAAACATGAGAATAATCAAGTGGATCGAATGCTAGGAGTTAGTAGTGATAATGAAATTAACGAAAGAACAAGACTATCATATCGAATATGCTTAATCCATGTTTATTCAGTAGAAATAAAGTAAGCAGATAGGATTGAACCACCACCGATAAAAAAAATATCAATAATGGTTTGAAGATTTTTTTTTGATAATGAACTAGAGATGTTGGTTAGGGTTACAGAGATGAGAGATAAAAATGTGAAGAGATAATTATGTTATCTAACACGTTTATGTAAAGTCAAACTAATGACAGCGATTATTTGAGACCCAAAATTTAAAGTTTGAGGATATCCAAGTGTTTAAACATAAATAAATTATAATCATATTTCAAAACAATTAGTTGATTGTTAAATAAAAGTATACGTAAATAGTTTTTTTTGGGGGGGGGGAAATATTATGTTACTACCCTCTTAGATATCCATTTGTCATGTTACTACCCTGTCGTATCATGTTACTACCCTATTAGATTTTTTTTTATATCACGTTACTCAATCCATCAGTTAACTTGCAAAAAGACGAAAATACCCTTCTTCTTTTTTATTTTAAATAATAATAATATAATATTAAATTAAAATAATAAAA
>JAYMTK010000827.1:0-19053 GCA_036897405.1 Pelargonium myrrhifolium
GCATGAATTAGGGTCGAATAACTAGTACATTTTACTAGTTATCAGTTACCGCTAAGAAGGCTTATGTAACCAAATAGAGCTTATTTCAAAGTAATCCTAAGATATGGAAACGATATAAATGCAAAAAGAAATCATGGCATGGAGAGAAATGATCTAACACCTTGACATAAAAAGTAAACAAAACTATGCTAAATCTAATAGTATGCCAACAGTAGAATGAGATGTGGATGGAATGCAATGAATTAAAAAAAGGAGACAATGGTCGAATGAATGCAATGCTATATAATTATGTGTGTAATAGTCCTACTCTCTACCTTGCATGATACCCTACTTCTGAAGGCTTATAAACATGCTAAGATAGTGTCGAAACCCAACTCCAATCTCACCACGGGTCACTATCGAGTCTATTCCTCGTGAAGTTCAAGCTAATGACCAAATAAGGTTCATAAGCATCTAGGATACAAGTGAATCACTAAAGTTACTAAATTCCATTCGAAGATACCTAGCCCTCCTTCCAAAGGTGAATAGGTCCCAAGTGATCTAGCATGTAAATTGATCAAATATACACCCTAGTATTAAGCATGGACATTACCAAGTCAGGAAATCATACAAGCATTTGTATAGTCACACCAAAACCTATGACCCTAGGTTACAAACATGCATCCACAACTACAATTCTAGCTACTCATTATCAAATCAAGAAAGTAATGAACAATTCTTGCAATAATCATTCATCAAAGCACAAATTAACAATGAAACTAGAATTATATTGAATATAAAATGAATAACGAAGAGAGTTCGAGGATTACAGATCAAATTAAAGGTGAAGTAGGTCATTAATCTTCTTTCAAGCTCCAACAATTCCAAGTATTCACTCACTCTCTCACTCTTGAATCTCAATCTAAAGCTTGTTTACACTGAAATATACCCTACAAACCCTAATCTACTTTAAAAAAACTCACAAAAGTCGAAATTCTAGAGAGAAAAGAGAAGACCTAAACTAAGAAAAAAATTAAACTAACAAAGATAGTAAAAAAAAAGTTAAAATGGATCGTATTTAAACATAATAGCGACCCACAGTCATGATTGTTCCTTCATAGTAAAACATTGTTGTTTCTTTGGTCTTTTGCATAGTCGTGACTGCAATCCATGCATAGTCGCGACTATGGAAAAGTTGGCCTTCCTTTTGCTCATTTAGCTTGCTCCTTTAGTGCAAATCATCTAAACTCATACAAAAATAGCACAAAATATTCCTAAGAGAAAACAAGAGTGAATAATCCTTATGTGTGTATATTTATGCGATAAAATATACAAATAATAACTTATATGAAGATGAATGAGGTATGATAAGTGTGATATAAAATCACACTATCAATCCACGCGCAACCTACCTCAAAAGGCGAAAGTCCACATTGAACCTATTGTCCTCCATGTGGACAGTCTCCCATACGATGTAACTTAGAGGGTGACATCCTTGAAAACTCAATTGATTTCCAAAGGATTGGTTCATGTGCCACCTATCTCGAAATTAAAAAATTGAATCCATGTTGAATCCATTTTCCTCTAACTGGACATTATCCCATACGGTGTTACTCCAAGGGTGGCATCCTTGGAGAACCAATTAACCTCAAAATGATAGTTTCACACCCAAATTAGCTTGAAAAGATAAAGTCCATTTTGAAACCAGTTTCCTCTAAAAGAACGCTTGTTCTTCCGGTGTTTCTTGAAAGGTGCATCCTTAGAGACCCCATCAACCTTTGAAGGGTCAAATTATGCATAACCTAACTCTAAATGTGAATGTCTATGTTGAACCCATTATCCTCTAAAGTGACGGTCGCACATGCGTTTTCACTCATAGAGTGATAACCATCAAGGAACTTTTATCGATATGTCTCATGAAGTAATGGGTTAACTTCATTAAAGTTCGATCACATTTTATCTCAAATACATGGATCAATTCTACCAAAAAAATTTGATTGCCATGTCTCTCGAGGACATGGGTCAACTCTCCCCGGACGTTTGATCGTCATGTCTCCCGAAGGCATGAATCATTTCCACTAAGGAAGTTTGATAACCATATCTCTCGAAGGCCTAGATCAACTCTCCCCAGACGTTCGATCTTCATGCTTCACGAAGGCATGATCAACTCCAACAAGCGATTTCGATGACCATATCTCCCAAAGGCATAGGTCAAATCTCCCTAGACATTATATCATTATGACTCACAATGACATGAATCAACTCCACCAAGGAAGTTTAATTGTCGTGTCTCCTAAAGGCATGGGTCAACCAAGGCTCTTGAGAGTGAAAACCTCTCCAGTTCCTATGTCAATTCTTACCTTTTATGATAGTTCTATTTTTTTTTAGGATTTATTCTTACATCTGCTCTCTTTCTATTCCTTTGTTTATATTGTATTTGTTTGCCAATTTTTACTCTTATACAATTACAACCGGTGATGACTTGTTTAGTGACCCATCCTCCTAGGGCCTTAATATTTTCCCTCGGTACTTGCCCCTACTTCCATGAAGAACTCTAGCATTTTGATGTACTCGAGTGCTCTATGGATGTACGAGCCTTATTTCAGCTTTTTTCGATGGATGTATAAGCTTCATTTCAATTTTTTCTGTACCTACTGATATTACCTTGCACCACTTATATATTTGTGTAGTGATAGTCTGATTTCATATCACACTTATCACACCTTTTTAGTTGTCGTTTCATTATTATTTACTTGATTTATCTCCCATTTTCCCACATAATTGCCATATATTCTCATGTTTTGCTCTTAATCATGTTTTGTGCTTATATTGCATTTTTTCCTGTTTTTCCTTAGATTTACGGCTCATTGAGTCTATTTTATGAGTTTGAATAATTTGCACTTTTTTATGTTGTGATTTTCAGGTTAAATGCAATGAATTTGGGCTTGGGAGCAAAACTGGAAGCATAGGAGCAAGCAAAAAAAAAGCCAAAGGAGAACATAAAGAAGCTAAGTTGCGACTGTGTCATAAAATGGTCACAACCGCGATCCTGGTCAAGCCAAGTCAATCCAAAAGAAAGTCCACAGTCGCAATTGTACTCATCATATGCATAGTAGCAACTCTGCAGTAGACTGAAACGACGTTGTTCTGAAGAGTCAAAGTCGCGATTGCGGGTCACTGTGCTAAAATTCTATAAATACTCTTTGGTGTTTTCATTTTGGGATATCTTGCATTTTTGGATATTCTCTTAGCTAGTTTTCATCTATCTTCTTCTACATTTTGAAGTTCATCTTTGTATAGTATAATTTAGGTTATATTTAGGGTTTTTAGGCTAAGTTTTGGTAAATCCCAAGGTGTTTGGATGAGAATTCTAGAAAGTGTGTGAGTTGAGTGTATGAATCTTTGAAGGCCGGAGGAGATGATCTCAAATTTCCCCTCATCAAGTGATTGTATTTCTCAATACTCTTGTAATTCTTCATTTCTTATATATCTAATTCTAGTTTGATTGATTGAATTTAGCATTGATGAATGAATTGTTCAATTTGAGTACTAATGTTGAATTTATCATGATTTGCTAGATTGTAGTTGTGGAAGCATGTGTATAGCCTATGGTTTAAGATTTGGTATGCAAATGCTTTGTCTGCATGATTGCTAGGCTTGTTTGTGTTCAATCTTAATGCTACTGTGTAGAGTTGATCACTCTATATCCTTGATTTCTTAGATCCATTGCGCCTTAGGAATGAGGGTGTGGATTGTAGAAGGAACACAAGCAACTTGAGAGATTTCTTGTATCCTAGATTGCTTATGACTATCATTTGGTCCATATCCCAATCTTCATGAGGAATTTTGTTGATGACAATCCATAGTGACTTAGGGTTAGGTTTCGACACTGCTCTAGCTTGTATTCAACTCCGGAAGAGAGGTTGCGTGCATGGTAATGAGTAGAACTAGTACTTGCATCATTAGTCGAGCTTTGCATGATTCCATTCCATTATCTCCTTGGTTTTTTACATGAATTTCACCTCAACTCTCGCATCTATCACATGGTGGATTGCCTAGTTTAACCTTGCTTTGTTTAAATTCTTGCCTAGTGTTAATTGCTCTTTCGTATCAAATGATTTCTTATTGCATTTTTACATTTCAATCTTATAATTCTAGTGAAATTGATACTTTCTTGCATTTTTCATTTCTCAAGATTTTGAGACCGATGGGTTAGTTACTTGTGGGCTCTTGTATATATAGTCAGTATCGATCTGGTTGTGGTTAGGGTAGTTGAGGACCTTTGCGCGTTGATCTAGTTCCTCCGGCAGTTGGTAGGACTAATTCGGCTTGCCGCCGCCGATTGACTTCTTCCTGCGGTGTGAGGATCTTTCTAGGACCTGCTTATTCAAATATTCCTATTCCAGGGTGACAAACATTGCAGAACGTTACTTTTTCCACCCAATAGAGAAAAAACATGTGTTATGGCAAATGTCTAGTCATCTATAGGCTACTTAAAGGGTGATATATGTTTAGATGAAGGTCATGTGTTGTGTGATAGCAGTACGAGTGATTTTGGGGTTGATCATTATCCTTTTGATATTATTGGAGTGGAATTTCTTGTTCCACCGCCTATGAAAAGAACTTTACAACTAAGTTTTGCTTTTGAACTTGAGGAGTCTCTCATTGGTCATGACTCTACCGCCCAATGATTTTGGAAAACCTTACGATCTCGAATTGAATATTTTTTTTTGGAGTTTTTGTCTCATTAATAGCTTTCTATCACGTCTATGCTCGTGGTATCAGTGTGGTTTGTCTAACTATTGTCTCATTACTACCTTGCCACCAGTGTGTCTTCTCGCCTGCCCCTGCCCCCATTGAGTTTTGTAGAAGGTCGTATTGTAAATTTTGTAGCTTGGAAGCCTTGATCTCAGTGATCTGTAGCTAGATAATGAATGACATCCTTTCTTTGTATTTTGTTTTGTTTTGTTTTGCATTATATGTGTTGTTTATGTACTGTTTTTGGTTAACAGTTAATCCTCGAGTACAACATCATTTTCTCTTGATAGGTGTTGTCTTCCCTAAAGTTTATGTGGTGGTCAGGCAAAACAATGCTTTTATGTTGAGCGTAGAATTTGTTGCTTGCGCTAAGGGTTAATTTCCCTAAGAGACATGTGGCATCTGATGCTGACTAATGCCTTAGTTTGAGTGTAGAATTAGTTTCTTGTCCAAAGAATTCTTTGCCCCTAGAGTCATGTGGCGTTCGGCGCCGACCAGTGACACACTTTATGTGCAACAAGTGCAAGACAAAACTCATACCTATGTAATAATAGTGGGCTCATGAAGAGCTTAGGTTGTCGAACTTAGGGACTACAAGAGAATATAACTTAATAGAGCTAATTGTCCTAAATTCTAATAACCAAATTGAAATAAATACAATAAGAAATCATATGAGTGTGTGTGTTGTTGTGACAAATTCAAATCAATTGACAAAACACAATAGAGAGATGATATGTAAATGAGAACGATGTGGAGGCAATGCAACAATTCTAAGGTTGAAGTGCAAGATGGAGTATGCAAGTTTGAAAAAAAATACTCAACTAGTCCTACTCACAATAATGTTTGCATCCCTTTTTCCATAGGTGATGACAAACTAAGACGAGTCAAAATTCAACCCTAAGTCACTATGGGTTACAATCAACAAGTCCTTCTTGAAGGGCCAGCTATGGACTAAATGGATTTCACAAGCAACAAATGATACAAGTAAATATCCAAGTCAATAGTGTCCAATTTAAAGCCAAAGCTCTCATTCCTAAGATGCAAGAGGCTAAAACAATCAAGTAACAAAATTGGCCAAATTACACTACAAGCATTAATTAGAAACACTAAAAAGCTAAGAATTCATTCAAACAAACAAATCCATACCCACAATTCACAACTTAGATTAAATGCATGCCTTCACAATCAAGAGTTTAGCTCATAATGTAAAACTCAACACAAATGAAAAACATCTTCAATGTTTTATTCAAAATCATCAAATAATTCATTACAAACTTAATATCAAAAAGCAAGAGTTATAGAGTTTACTAGTGTAGAAATGTGAATGAAGATGAAAATTTCTTCAAATCTTCAATCTCAAATCAATTTCTCACTTTCTCTCCCTCTTCATTCTCTATCTAAAACCTTCTAAAACTATGAAAATCTCTAATAGAGGCGGAATCCCTAGGGAAATGAACCCTAGGGATTATATATAGTGTGTCAAAAGATGCACAAAAAGACAAAAAAGTACAAAAGCTGAATTTGCAGGTGATGTCGCGACATAACTTTCCCATGTGTGACATTGTGTGCTCGGAGGCTCCATGTCGCGATCTTGTGTCATCTATGTCGCGACTTCACTAGAAATTCTCAAAATTGAAGCCAATGTAAGTTGATGTTGCGACCTCACTTAGCCCATGTCGCGACATCGTCAGCTGATCACCAAAACGGGTTGTTTTCGACCTCCTCTTTCCTCCCAAACCCGAGATAACTCACAGGAGTACCTGAAATGAAATATAAAGAATACAAGCAAACATTTGGATTCATAAAATAGGCTCTTTAAGCTATAAAATCGAGAATAAAAGAGAAAATTTTCAACAATTAACCACAACTCAAATCATTCTCTTAAAGGAAGCAAATAGAACAACTAAAGAGCTAAATGAGATGCAAATGATGATGAAAATGAGTAAAGGATACTCAAATAGTTCGATATAAAAATGAACTATCAACCATCACCTTGGGGTTAAGTGTAAAGTTAGTTGCTTGTGCTAAGAGTTGTTTGTCGAAAAACTTGTGGCGTTTGCTACCAATCAGTTCATTGAGGTTGACCGTAGCATTAGTTGCTTACGCTAAGAGTTCTTTGCTCCAAAAAGCAGGTGAAAGTTGACGCCGATCAGTGCATTAAGGTTGAACGTAGCATAACTAGTTGCTTACAATATGAGTTCTTTGCTCTCAGAGGCATGTGGTGGTCGGCATCAAATAATTTCTTGAGGATGAGCGTAGCATTAGTTGCTTGTGCCAATGGTTTTTTCCCCTAAAGGCATGTGGTGTTCGACGCAGACAAGTGCCTTGGGGTTGAGTGTAATATTAGTTGTTTATTCTATAAGTTGATTATCATTAGATGCATGTGTTGTTCGACCAGTGCCTTGGAGCAGAGCTTGGCATTAGTTGCTTGTGCTTTGTGTTATTTTGTATATGTGCATCAATGATGAGAAAAATTATTATATTTTATAAAGTTGAGCAAATTGTATTACACTGGTTGTTCCTTTGCGTAGAACTTTCGTAGGTGTATGATCTTCCGCATTCTTAGGATGACGTGCCCTACTAGATCTTCTACTTTCTAGGTACTTGGTCTTACTATCTCTATCGTTGTGTACGGTCCTTTCAAATTTGAGGATACTTTTCCATAGTGTATGTCCTTCTTTGTTGCTTTTACTCTTTGTAGGGCCAGATTGTCAATCGTTAAGCTTCTATGTTGCACCTAGTTATTATAATACTCTTTTATTCTGTGTTGGTAAGATGCATTTCATAACTGAGCTAGGTGTCTTCTTTTTGCCAGCATGTCCAGATTTTCTTTAACGACTTCTTCGTTCTTGGTCTCGTCAAAGTGAATTGTCCTAGGTACTTTTTCTTGAACCTCAACTGGTACTAGGACCTATGCTTCATAAGATATGCTAAAAGGTGTATCCCATTATTGTGGATCATGCTGTGGTGGAATATTTCCATAATATGGTTGAGAGCTGTTCAAAGCATCTTCTTATGGCTTCCTTCCCTTGCCTCTTTAACACATCCAATATGGTCAAGTTTTTTATTTTGGTTTGCCCCTTCATGAGCCACTACTGCCACTTTATAGTTTATACCTATTTATGGGTCAAAATTTGTGAATTTTTAACCTATGATTTGGTTTCCGTTGTCTATGACCATGACTCGTGGAATATCGAATTAAAATATGACATTATTATTGACAAACTAAATGACCATCTTTTTTTATTCGGTTCTTTGTTTCTACTTTTACCCATTTTGTGAAGTAATCAATTGTTACGAGAGAAAATAGTTTTTAGAGGATCAACCGAGCGGAAAGTCTTAGGATGTTGATCCCTCATTGTGCGAAAGAGCATGGGCTCATTAATGACTAAAGCTCAGTAGTTGGGAGCCTTTGTATCTTGGCATCTTTTGAAGACATAGCATTGTTGTACAAATTTGGCTACGTCGGCTAGGAAGGTTGACTAGTATAACCGCTTCTCAATATGCTCCCGATTAGGGTCTAGGAACCCAAGTGGCTTCCGCACAACCCTACATGTGCTATTTGATGATTATATATGCGTTATGGCTTGGAATGCATTTTAAGTATGGTTCCATGTGTGAGGATGTAGCATGGCCATCTAGGTCCAATCAGTATGTTCCTGCTTAACTGCCTCTGTGACTCAATATAGGCTTTCCTAATTTGGTGAGAGCTTTATGTTTTGCTCATCATTCTTGGTTAATTTCCACTTTGTGTAGGGATAAGCCGCCTACAAACAAACTTCAGTTGGTACCCCGCATTTCACAACTATGCTTGTTGTCTCCTTTCTGCTAGGAGGTACAGGTTGTACCTGAGCACGTTGTCATTTCTATATTGTTCTAAATGTATTATTTTTTACATCCTTTCTTTTTACCTCTAGTGGTATAACTGCCTATGTGTTGTACGCTAGGAAAAATAATGTTTTCCATGTTGTCGTTCTAGGTGTTTATTTGTAAGACCATAGTAATGCTAGTAGTTTGTCGAACATGTTACTCCCTTCATTAACATCCTAAATTTGAAAGTACTCCTTTTTTCTCCTTCTAACGACCTGACTTGCAAAACAAGCCACTCGGAAATGAAAGCCCCTATAATGTCTAAGTTTGTTCTTTTCGTTTGTTATAACTATATTCTTTTTTAAGGATTCGTGCTTACGCCGCTCTCCTGTTAATCTTTGATTTAACTTGTATTTGCTTGATGATTTTTACTCTTATACCATTTCATACCCTTGACGACTATCTTAGTGGCACACAACCCTTTCTCCTAGGGTTCGCCTATTGCCACCTAATACAACTGATGTGGGACAACTCAACAATCTCTCATTTTCTCATACTTATAAACAAACCACAAATCCTCATCTATAATCGATGTGAGACAACCCAATTACCCTCTCTCATGCATAAGATCTAGTTATGTTTAGGAAAGAAGCAACCTCCCAAAATAAAAAGAAGTTGGAATCATGAGCTCTAATACCAATGTTCGGTGCTATTGGACATTCTCACACCAAAAAGCTATGTCAAAGAATGAGACTAACATAATAAGTCAAGCACATGACTCCATCAACAACCGATGTGGGACAACCCAACACATTTTTTATACATTCATTTATAAATTTTTATTACTGATTATGTAAATACTTATGGACTCTTACATTTTTTTTATTACTTGTAATGTCAATTAACCATACTTATTATCATCACAATTTTATTTACTAAAATTTCGTAGTTGTTTATGTGTAATTTATTGAACAACATATGTTAAATTAATAATTATTAAAAAAGACAATAAATTGAGTAATTGTCGTTCTCCCCTCTTTGCCCTTTTTCTCACTGTTTTCATTAGTGTTTCAAGAAGCATCGATTCCTCTGGACCGCCGTTTTTCAGTTAAATTTTTTCTATTTCTTTGGGGAATGGTGACTCATAAACATAGATAAATAGTAGCTTTAAGGGATAATTACATATGAATATCATGTACTTCCCACTAAAAGCAATTGACTGCCCTAAACCTTTTTTTGCTATTACTACCCTGTACAATTTTTCACACTTTCCGTCAATTACATTTAACATAAAATATCATTAATTTGGTCATGTTCCTAACGGATGATCAATTTTTTATAAAAAAAATCCATAAATGCCCTCCAATTTACCCTTCTTTTTCACAAATAGTTCAAGAACAAGTTCATCATAATTTCACTGAAAACATTAAATTTCTACAAGAAACTTCAAATGATTTCCATGAAATTAATATGCTCGCTGGAAAATGAAATGAAAAATAAAAACCTATCGTCCAACAAATCAAATATGTTCTTCACCGGAAAATCACATTAGAAATCATAATTTAATCCTTAAATTCATCGGCCATCAAAAACTAAAACAATAAGTTAAAATTTCTAACAAATCTCAACCAATTCAAAACTCAAAAATATGAATCAATAATCATGGAATACACAAAAGATAAACAAATTACATCAACCAATTCCTCAACAAATTACAAAAATTCGTCAACCAATTCTACAAATTACAAAGTACAAATTTGACAAAGAATAGGCTAAATTTGGAAAAGAGGAAGAGTGTTCATGGTGGGAGGCCCTCCTTGGGATGCAATTCTAAGAAACCGTTGATAACTTCGCAGTCTGGTTGTTAGCCAACTTAGATAGCCGGAGGTTGTTGCGAGGAGGGTGTGTTTGGGTCTATGGTAGAGGTTCGAAGCAGACAGTGAGGCATTGAAGGCGAGCATTTATCTGACATTATAGAAGAGGTTGGAGAGGCCAAATCCACCCACGACAAAGACAAGACGAGATAGAGGTGGTGCAGGTGGTGCTGGTGAAAGCAAGAAGATGAGATGCCGCACACTTGCTAGTGTTCTCCGAGCACTAGAGATGAACAAAGAAGATGATATGTTTTTGTTTTTATCTATTTATTTATAATTTTTTTGTCATTATCATTTATAGTCAAAAAAGATATTTTAAGAGAAATGTGGTTATTGTGCATTTATCTAACGATGTTAACTGAGGGAATAAGCAGAAAATTGTACATGATAGTCTAAAGAAACAAAAAAAAAAAGTTTAGGGCAGTCAATTGCTTTTAGTCACAAGTACGGGGTACCCATATGTAATTATCCCTAGTTTTAATTAGGTGTTCTTACTAATTTTAGGTCTTCAAAAAATTGGATTGTTTGGTTAGTTGATGAGTTCTTGTTTGGATGGCAAGCATATAGGTTATTGTTTTTAAGTTTTGAGAATAAATCATCAGAGGATTTACAAATAATCTTAAACGAGTATGTAGAGCGTGATAGATGCGATGTTGATCCGTGAGACGTTTAATTGGATCATGAAGATCATGAAGATGGGTTGACAAGAGCATCTAGCTGAGTTTGACGCACTTCAGGAGGTTCTAGCTCTACAGGTTGGAAGAGAGGACATCATTTCGTAGTAAGCACTTAGAGGGGCTACTATGATTTCAACTCAGATCACTCCCCCTACCCTTATGTGGGTTTTCCTCTAGGCTCCAACCCCAAGCTCGTGCAGACTTGGCAATGCGTAACTGATGAGTTTAAACATCAACTTGCGGCGTGGAGCTACAAGCATCTATCTCTTGGCAGGAGAGTGGTTCTTATTAAGGTTGTATTAACATGTCTCCCGCTTTTTTTCATGTCATTATTTCAAGCCCCTCTACTTTCATTTGCGCTCTTGAGCGGATAGAGCGGAAATTTCTTTGGAGCGGAAACAATTCAAGAAGAAGTATTTGCAAGGTAAATTGGAGCACAATTTGTTTGTGTAAATCTATTGGAGGGCTTGGCATTCGTAGGCTCTGTGTCTTGAATAGGGCTCTTCTAGCTAAATGTTGGTGGAAATTCGCAAATTGTCGGGAGTCTCTTTGGAAAAAGGTTGTGTGTGGTAAGTATGGATGACTCATTCAGGATTGGGATTTTTCACAGCTCTTCCACACAAACCTCTCTCCAATCCTGCAACAAATCATTGATTTAAAATCGTTCCCCCGCTTCGCTTCATTGTTTAGCTCATCTAGTATTCGGTGGAAGCTTGGAGACGGGAAAAGAATCAGTTTTTTGCTAGACTCTTGAGCGATGGATCAACCGTTGGTCACCTTTTTCTCTCGCCTATTCTCGATGTTGTAAAAAAAATCCGGCTTGTGACTGACATGAGTTGCTTTTCCAGGCGTGCTCTTTCTTTCCGACGAAATTTATTTCAGTGGGAAACCGATGAATTTTAGCGGCTCTTATTAGCAATCTCGTCATTCTCCCCTATTGCCAATAAGATTGACTCTTCTTCTTGGTCCTATAGCTCAAATGACTTATTTTCCTCTGCCGAAGTTGCAACTCTCATTCATCAAGCACAATCATCCTCTTCACTTCAGCATGGCTCCTTTTCTTGGACCAAAACTATTTGGAAGTAAATTTTGCCACCGAAAATTCAGTGCTTTGCTTGGCTTGCAGTGTATAATAGCCTCCCCACAAAATGCTTCTTGGAAGATAGGGGTGTCAGCCTCCCCATTGCTCAATGTTTGTGCTCTCTTTGCGAGTCGGGTTTCGAAGATTGCTCACATCTTTTTATTTCCTCCCCTTGGTCAATTCGCTTGTGGTCTCTTGTGTTCCAATGGTGGAATACAACCTCTCATTTGCCGCCCTTGGTCTCGAACCTTCTCATTCAGTAGGGCTCAATGGTGATTTTTGAAAATGCAAAGCATGCCAAAGCTTGGAATGTTGTTTGTCTCTTCACCTTGTGGTGTATTTGGCTCGCTTGCAATAAATCAGTGCTTGATGGCTATAAGACCAGCCCTGCTTGCGCCTTCAACAGCTTATCAGCCCATCTCCATTGTATCCAACGCTGTCATACTGCTTATCTCTTAGCGCTAGATCATTGTACTTGAGCTCGATCGTTTCGATCGACTTCTTTTGTTTTAACTATTTGTTTGGTGTTTGTACTCTTCTCTGTCTTCAGATTTTTAAAGAAGTACTCTTTCGTTGAGAAAATTAAAAAAATTTGGTTAGGTGTTTTGTTAAATTTTATGTTTTACTCGTAAGACTATGATTAGATCAGTTTATACGTAACTAGATCTTCTAATTGTATATCATATATTGTTATTCGAGATTTCATAGTTATGAAGTAATGATTCGAGTTAAAAAAAAAAAAGTTACTCCCAAGTGAGACAGTGTGAAATTAATAGAAAACAAAATTTGAAAAACAGTTGAAACAACAAGTAGATTTGGTACCCGTTTTCTACTGTGGTAAACGGTACAAACAAACGAGTTTAACGTTGTGTTGTGTTGCGTTGCGTTGCGTTGTTGGTTGGGTTGGGTTGGGTTGGGTTGGATTGGATTGGATACTTTTTCTCCCTCTCTCTCCTCGTTTTGTTAATCTTTATTATGTTGTGTGAGCTGGATCCACTCTCCAAGTTCTGTCCCACCTTTTCAATTAAATATTCAAAAACTATTTATTATAAAAAATAAAAACCACCCAAGAAATAAAAAATAGAAATAAATAATTTCAGCTTTGAAACACAGACAAGCCATGTATTCTAACACTCCAATCTCTCAACAAAGCAAGAAAATATATATAATAATTATTGTTTTTTTCTCTTTGCTTTCCGTTTCTCTTCCCCTTCCTCCTCATCCGTACCCAAAAATCTCTCTTCCTCTAGCTCTGATTTTCGCGAATCTCAACTGGGTTCTGTGAATCTTGAACTGGGCATCAATCGAAAATTCGTTTTCATTTTTCCAGTCATGTGAAATCGGTTTGTGCTTTGGGTATCAAATTTTGCTGCTTTAGTGTTACTGTTTGTTGTTTTTGATCGAGAAGAGAAGAGAAGAGAAGATGAATCTGGGCAACGGCAAAGGATCCATGTCCACCGCCAGCTCCAGCGGCGCGTGGAAGTCCGCAGATTCGATCACTGACCAGTTTCCTGCTGGTCTGCGCGTCTTGGTTGTCGATGATGATCCCACTTGTCTCCTCATATTGGAGAAGATGCTCCGGAATTGCCTCTACGAAGGTGCTCTTCTTTTCGATTTGGATTCTAGCTTGGCTCATGGGTTTTTGTTCAACTGATGTGGGTTTTGTTCAATTTATGGTTTTGTGGTGATAGATGCTCTAATTTCTGTTTCATTTAGTTGAACTTTGCTACTGTTTTTTGGGGTGCATAGTAGTGATTTTCTGTGTCAAGCTCTCTGTTTGTAGAAGAGTAAAGAGTAGAAATGGTCCCATTAAGATTTGGGTTTTGTTATCTGGTTTTAGGTCAAATCTCGAATGATTATGAGATTTCAATCAACATAGGTTGCAACAAAGATCAATTTGAGTGAGGTTGTTCTGCATGTTTTAGAGGTCAATTGAGTTATAGTTTTCCCCTTTTCTTGGTGTGTTTTGTTGTTGGTAATTTTTGTTTGGTTGATTGATTTTGTTTCCAATCTTTCAGTTACAAAATGCAACAGGGCAGAGACTGCACTATCTCTCCTCCGAGAGAACAAAAACGGCTTCGATATAGTTATAAGTGATGTTCACATGCCTGACATGGATGGATTCAAACTCCTCGAGCACATTGGGTTGGAGATGGACCTCCCTGTTATAAGTGAGCGCCCCGATTCGCATGAATTTGCCAACCTCGAAACCGATACTGATTTGGTTCTCTCTGACATGTGGTCATTCTTATTATGCAGTGATGTCCGCCGATGATGGCAAGAACGTTGTCATGAAGGGTGTCACTCACGGTGCATGTGACTACTTGATTAAACCGGTTCGCATCGAGGCACTAAAGAATATATGGCAGCATGTAGTTCGGAAGAGGAAAAATGATTGGAAAGATGTGGAGCAATCGGGAAGCGTGGAGGAAGGAGATCGGCAACAGAAGCCTACAGAGGATGCAGATTATTCATCCTCTGCTAATGAAGGGAGTTGGAGAAACTCCAAGAGGAGGAAAGATGAGGAGGATGAAGGAGATGATAGAGATGACACATCCACACTAAAGAAGCCACGGGTAGTTTGGTCTGTTGAGCTCCATCAACAGTTTGTAGCAGCCGTTAATCAACTAGGCATTGACAGTATGAATTTTAAACCCTCACCTTCTAATTTATTGCTACTGAATTGCTTTCATTCCATATTTTCAATTTGAAAGCAATGTTTTCCCTGTGATTGGGAACCGGAGAAACTAGGACTTCAAATTTAATTCTTGCGCCTTTTTCTGCTCGGAAACATTTTAAATTCTAGAATTCAATGTAAAGATAAAAATGCAGATTTGGAAACAAGACCAATTTTGGTCTCCATTTCAGTACCTTTTAATCATTTTTGCTTGTGAGCACAATTCTAAGTAGATACCAAATTCTATTTTCACTTTCTTCAAATTGTTGTTCGGGTCAATCTACCTTGAAATGTAGCCATTTTAATTGAGAATTTCGAGAATACCATAAAGTTCATCTGATCTGGGAACCTACACCATAGAGCAAAAGATTTAATGCCACTAGAATAAACCTCCCTCTTCTGCAAAAGATTCCAGTTCTCATTTTTGTTTTCATCTTTCAAAATGAATTTTATTTGATTTTGGTTTAATCTTAAACAGTGCCGGTATGAATGTTAGGCATTTTAGAGGGAAAAAAGGTGTATTTTCTCAAATGACAAATGTGATCCTAGCTGGTTTTGTATCTTATCTTATTATTATAAGAGAAACACAATTTTCTAAGTGAGATTGGAATGAAAGCCATAATTGATAGTGCCTGTAATGAACCTTGTTATATCCATAGTGTAGTTTGCACGAACTACATTGAAGTTTGATTATTAATTTGGTAATTCTTGTTATAATTGCTCCTTAGGTAAACGAATTCAAGGTTGCTAATTAGAATTTCTTATTCCATATTGAGCAATGGCATTTACTCCTAGTGCTTATAACATACATCTAATGTTCCATACTTGATATGTTGTGTGAATACAGAGGCTGTTCCAAAGAAAATTCTCGAGTTGATGAATGTTCCTGGTCTCACCAGGGAAAATGTTGCCAGCCACCTTCAGGTGAGTTACAATTTGATGTGTGAAAATTGCGGCGGCTTGTCTTGCTATGTAATTCTACGAAATTATGGTATTTTCTTACGGTGAAAATCATTTTTGTTCAGAAATACCGGCTGTATCTTAGAAGGCTGAGTGGGGTATCTCAGCACCAGAGTGGGGTGGGTAATTCTTTCATGAGCCCCCAGGACGCATCTTTTGGTCCACTCAATGGGCTTGACCTTCAAGCTCTTGCAGTTGCTGGTCAACTCCCAGCACAAAGCCTGGCCACACTCCAAGCAGCTGGGTTCGGCAGATCAACCACAAAATCTAGCATACCGATGCCCCTTGTTGATCAAAGGAACCTTTTCAGCTTTGAAAATCCGAAACTTAGATTTGGAGAGGGGCAACATCAACATCTGAGCAATACCAGTAAACAAATGAACTTACTTCATGGAATCCCGACAACCATGGAGCCTAAACAGCTTGCCAATTTGCAACAGTCTGCACAATCTTTCGGCATGCAAGTTAACAATGCCCATGGAGGACAGAGTGGCTCTTTGTTGATGCAGATGGCTCAACCTCATCCAAGAGGCCAAATACTAAACGAAGCAACTGGCAATCACGTTCCTCGGCTTCCATCGTCTATGGGACAGCCTATTCTACCCAATGGGGTTTTAACAAGAAATGGGAATGGAGATAACAGCAGAGGGGGAGCTGGATACAATTCTGTATCCCAAACCTCTTCTATGTTGAATTACCCCATTGCCCCTCCAACCACAGAGTTCCCTCTTGGGAGTGCCCCACCGGGTATTTCCAGTCTCACGTCCAAGGGGCCATTTCACGAAGAGGTTAATTCAGATATAAAAGGATCCGCTGGGTTTGCACCAAGTTATGATATTTTCAGTGACTTGCAGCAACACAAATCACATGATTGGGAGGTACATAATGTAGGGTTGACATTTGACGCCTCTCAACATACAAACTCGTTACAAGGCAACCTTGATGTGTCGTCGTCGGGTTTAGTTCATCAAAGGTTTTCATCTGGCCAAAGGAGTGGCCAGAACATGAATGCATCTAATGTAGGCAGGGTCATGTTCTCTGCTGCAGGGGAAGCAACTGAGATCCGAAATGCGAATATTGGTCACCATCTCAACAATCTCCTTCCCGACAATTCAATAAGGGTCAAGGCAGAAAGATTCCCCGAAACAAGCTCCCAGACAGTTGGTACCCTCTTTCCTGATCAGTACGGCCAAGACGATCTCATGAGTGCGCTTCTCAAACAAGTAAGTTTTGCCGTCTATAACTTGATTTAGTGGTTTTAATGGAAGTTTGCTTATGAAAATTGCTTCTGTTTAGCAGCAGCAGCAGCAGCAGCAGCAGCAGCAAGAAGGGCTTGGACCATCTGAAAATGAGTTCGACTTTGATGGGTATTCAATGGATAATATTCCTGTGTAGGAGAAGCTCCATGCTAAAGTTGTCGACTTGACGATTGCTTGCAGATTCTGATGTATATAGTTGTTATCGCAGATAAATTTGATCTCTTGTGCATCTGAAGGAGGAGAGTGGAAGAATTGCTTGATATGAATCAATGGATCTACCTTTGTGTATAAAAAGCATATTCTGCTGGTTTAGTTTGAAGTTGAACATCCATGATGGATAATTGATATGGATTATTTATGTTGAAAGATATTTGTGAAGATAGTGGTGCATGCATGATATATGCAAAGGCATGTACATGCAAAATTTTGACTGCTTGCTTTTGGTAGTAAGAAACATCCAACTGATTCTATATCTAGGGAAGCTTTTGCTTTGAGCAATCTCATTCAACAATCTCTGCAGACTTGTTTTGCATTTTCCTTTTCTGTTGTGATCATGTAATAAGTAATTTCCTTTTCTGGTTTCTTTGCTTCTTACTTCTTAGCTGTTTTGTCCTATTTTTTCAGTCTCATCATTAGGTTGACTTAATATGACAAAAAATAATACTTGGAACTATCATCTTGTTTTTGATATTATGACACAACTGAATATAGATTAGACTAATTCAGTTTGCTCTTCATTTATTACTACCATGATAATGTGAAGTCTAGCAACAAACTACTACATGAAAAGCAACTCTGCCTGCGTGTTATAGGGAGGGTCTTGGTGGGTCATGTTAGGTTAGGTATGCATTCATGACTATGAATTAGGTCCACCTTTTGGGTCTCAATTTGGGCCTGATGTTGGATCTTTTGTTAGATGTGTCTCAAAAGGGTGGTGATCCTTAAAATTGTCCAGACGAGGTAGAAATTTTTTAGATGTCATAATGCAGAGAGGTTGGAGGTGTTCTAATTAGACAAGGAGCCTAGGAGGTGACTTGGTGAGGCGGAGAGTTTTAGAGGTTCTAGGAGGTTCATTGGGAATATCTTAGGTTGTGAGACTTTTCTTGAATGGTGAGTATGGTGGAGAGATCGTATGTGGGGAAACTCTTTTGGGAGGATAAATGATTGATCGTCTCCCCAAAAAGCATCTCAGGAGTGCAACCTCTACTTGCGTGAGGCTCTTTGAGAGAGCAACCTTTACTTTTGTTAAGCTATTTGGGAATGTAACATTTGCTTCTATGAGAATCTTTGGGAGCGTAGCCTCTCGGAAGCGCTCCGCTCAGTGAAGTGTTGTTCTGCTTCACGATGCCTTTGTTTGAAGTGGTCACGCTCTACTCTTCTAGGTACACCTCTGCTCTGCGATCCCTTTGTAGTGATCACGCTCTAATCTTCTAGGTGCACCTCCGCTCCTTGATGCCTTCATTGGTAGTAGACATGCTTTGATCCACAAGGAGTTTCTCGAGATCGAGTTTCGAAATCCCAAGTTGTGAAACTCCTGGCTCACATATGACTTGTCTTCATGATGACATAACGCTCTGGGGTCATGAGTTGACTCATTATTCGTCAAGTCCAAATATAATTGTTTTGTTGACATTAGTTGCCCCCACCTAAGCGACTTTGATTTATTGAGGTTGCACCATAACAAATCTAGTTGTCCAGTGCGAATCTTCAATAGTTTTTTAAGGGAGGTTTTTGAAATTTAAGTTTTGAATTATAAATTTCTGAAAATTAAATTTCCAACTCCCTGAATTTGATTTAGGGGAAATTGCACACGATCTCCTGTATTTTACACGTTTTACATTTGAATACCCTATACTTTTTTTAAATTTAGGGGTTGTTTGGTAAGTCTACTTGAACTTTTAGAAATGTCTATTAGAGGTAAAAGGAGGTAAAAGGAAGAGAGAGAGTGTATAGAGAATTGGGGTTGTGTTTGGTAAAA
>JAYMTK010000828.1:0-19021 GCA_036897405.1 Pelargonium myrrhifolium
TTTTTCAAATCTCCCAAAATGATTGTCTATGTTTCTTTTTGTTTCATATGGTTTGCTATGTTTGAATTACGTGAAATGTTTTAAGATAAGTTAGTTAGAGTTTTTTTTTTTTTTTTTGAAGATTAGAGCTTTTTATATAATGCATACAAGGTATATAAGAGAAAGTACAACAAAAGGAAAGAAGGTATTTATTTTGGAATTTAGAGCGTACTAGTTTGTCATTGGAGTTGGGAAACAAATACTCAGTGAGTGACCACTTTCCAATTTTGAAGCGTTAGTGATGTATGAATTATTAACAATATACCTTAAATTAGTTGTTAAATTTTAGGGAAAGCTCAACCGTAATTGATACTTCATTTTTACAAAAATGAGAAAGTGGAGACTCCTATTATAATGGAAAGGGTACATTTCTATGCAAGTACTACTTTGGTTTACTTGATGGCTCGAAGAATCTATTACCTTGCATGTTGAACCAATGATACAAACCACTGATGATGATTTGTATAATATATGCAATACTCTCTGATGCCTGATATGAATGTTCTTCTTCAAACTATAAACCCTATTACTGGGAGGGAGCATGTGTACTTGCTCTTCCTCATTGGACTTGTTGCGACTGATGTGCATGTTTTTGGATTTAGTTTGCCTCTTCTGTTCAAAGTTAGTTTACAAATAAGTGATGTTCATTCTCGCATTTTGGGATTCTACACCAAAACAACTTATTCCAATTTCTTCTTACTTGTAGTGACGTTGGGCATTATGGGCTAATCGTAGTCTATGTTGTACTGTCAGCTTTGCATTGTAGAATGTTTACTGTGTTGCATATTGATATTGTAGAATCTATCTTCTCATGATTTGTTAAATAGCTAATATGAAGAAATGAGATTGTATTTCCAGGTTTTCTCTTGGGTTACTTGTAACAAATGGCAATTTTCCTGCCAGGCATGAACCTCATTTCAGAGAGTAGTTTTAGTTTTATATTTTGCTCGTGTAAGGTCTCATGCAAAGATACGCGCTTGGTTTTCTTGAGGTTTCAGGTTCGAGCTCTCCAGGTTTTGTTGGTCTTGCTTATAAGAAAACATATTCAAAGTTGAGGTATAATCACGGGAAGAAGCGACAGGAATTAACTCATCAAGATCTGCAGAAATTAATCTTATGCCAAAATCAAGAATTCGAGACTGCTAGTACCGAATAGCTACTGATTTGCTTTGTTAATTGTTAATCAAGTGTAGTATTCAACTACGATGTACCAATCTGATTGTTTGCTATGTATGTCATTGTTAAAGGTGTGGTTAATTCTCAAAGCTTATGCACAGTCTCAGCCCTTTAGGGTTACGTTTTAAAATTATATATTTGACCTGCCATTGTTGCCAAGTTATCAAGTACTTATTGTCCTATATTTTCTCTGTGACAAATTCAAATATATTCAATGAATATATGTTAGGGATGTTATAAATATTTCGTATATATTTGTACTAGAATAAAAATTTCAAGGTATTCATCGGGAGAAAACCAGAAACACAGTACTAAAAGCGCCACGTAAGGGTCAATTGGGAGGGTATAATAGGGTGAAGGTGGGGTGTAGGGTACGGGAATGCATGAGAAGAAAGGTTCAATTAGACAGAGAGAGGGACAATCGAGTCGTCATTTTCGTTTCACAGATAATCGGATCTGGAATTGTTATTTTCAGTGATTCCTTAATTAGCAGTTGTTGGTACTGTTCTCTTCTGTAGCGCAACACACTTCCATTCCACCAAGGTACGTTTCCAGATTTTTCTTCGCCACTGTCTCTGTCGCTTTAGAGATCGGTGTTTTTGTCCATCCATTTTCATGAACTGTACAACGATGACGTTTCAAAATCCAATTCCCGCTATGGATCTCTTGAAAGACAAATCGATTTTGTTTTTCTTGGCTGTTTTCTCGGTAGGCAAACGGTCACTTTGGGAGTTCAATGTATTTTCTGAGAAATGCGGGATGTTTATTTTATTCTTTATCCTCAATATTGAGGAATTAGCGTTCAATCTCCCTTTGATAACATTTTGCATTGTTAAACATGTAAGTATATATTTAACAATCTGATGCATTTTTAACTGGTGTAGCTGATGAGTAATGTCAGGTAGAGGTGTTTTTGCTTGTAGTAAGGCACTGTTTCTGTCTAGGGCTTTGTGGAATTGACATTACCTGCTCTATATTTTT
This sequence comes from Pelargonium myrrhifolium, assembly GCA_036897405.1. NCBI lineage: Eukaryota > Viridiplantae > Streptophyta > Magnoliopsida > Geraniales > Geraniaceae > Pelargonium > Pelargonium myrrhifolium. Next base: position 2,197 of record JAYMTK010000828.1, read on the forward strand.
GTCTTTTCACTGGGATGAATCAGCCACTTAGGAAGTGGGAATTGTATCATGCCATACATTATATATATATATATATATATATATATATATAAACAAGTCTAAAATGAAGAATGATTGGGAGTCAATGCCTGTTAGGGTTCATGTTTGCAGAACCAGATGGCATCACATTTTGATACAAAGCAATATGTTTTTAATTGGCAACACGGTTGGTTTTGTTCACCATAAGGCACTTTCCTTTTACTAGGTTTTTAACATTGTCATTACTTTTGCTGTGGATGTTATGTCTTTTTATTGGTAGGAGTTTGGAATTTGATGTAACTATTGATTAGAATGCTGGATTACAATTTCGAAAAGGAAAAATACTGACGAATGAAGGATTATTTCGAGTGACTTGAATTTGATTGTGTTCGTTCTATAACTACAAAACTTGTTTGTTTCCTTCGTTAGTTTTGTTGCTTGCAAGTGTAGAAATTATGTTTACTGCGCGCGTCCATTCTTATTGTTATGGTACGTGTTTGTAGAAGTTATCGAAAAGCAATATTGTTTCCCTTTGTATTAGAAGTGTTAGCCTACTACTTGTTTGTATATTGTGAGGGGTGGCGGAGAGGCAGCTGCTTGATTTTAGGAATGTAGTCAATAGTTTTGTAATGCATACTTTGTGATTTTCTTTTGGTGATCTATGTTTCCTATATAACTACTAAGTATGGGCAGTCCAGTAGAATTTTGTTGTTTGGGGAAAAGTAAGTGATAACACAGAAATGAAGAACTGGTTTGCTATCGAATGTAAGTATAGGGTCAGGAGCAACTCTGTGTGAAATTATCACTTCTGTTTCATCATGTAAGATTTAGTGATTACTTGAGCAGCCTGCATTTGTTTTCATATGCGGGACAAGTGCACAATATGCTGATGTGAGGATAAAAGAAACAAGGAAATTAATATATAAGTCGCTGAATACATACTACTATAATATGTACATCTTAGTATCTTAACACATGGACTCTTGCATTTATACTTCAACCTGTGACTTATGAGCCTTGCTTAGTGGTAAGAAGCTAACTGGTGTGGTGTTATTTAGCATATTGAAACTAACTTCAGCAAAAATATGGGTGAGCAGTGGTTCAATTATGCTAGAAGATAAGGAAATCATCAATAGTAACCATTTTAGGTACCTTAGATTTATAGTTCAAAAAGACGAAGAGATTAAAGAGGATGTTAGTAATCGAATTAGTGCAAGGTAGTTGATGTGTGGAGGGGTTTCTGGAGTTCTTTGTGATACATTCAACTTGTAAGAAAATTTCAGGAAGGCATGTATATGATTAGTTGTGTTAATGACTTTAAGTTTTGGGCTCCAAAATCATAAAATGGGGGTAGCAGAGATGAGAATGCTTTTAGGCGGACGTGTGGTCGCACTAGTAATGATAAGATTAGGAATGAGACTATTCAAGGGAAAGTGTAGGTACTTTTAATTGAAGAAAAGATGCGGAAAATCACTTAAGGTGGTGTGGACATGTAGAGCCTAAAGTGATTAGTGCACTCTGAGGAAATATGAGAATTCTTTTAGGAGAAGCTAAAAGAGGTAGAGACAGATTTAAATTAATGCGGGAAGTAGTTAGAAAAGATGCGGGAAAATCACTTAAGGTGGTTTGGACTTGTAGAGTGTAGAGTGTAAAGTGATTAGTGCACTGTGAGGAAATGTGAGAGTTCTTTTAAGAGAAGCTAAAAGAGGTAGAGACAGATTTAAATTAATGTGGGAAGTAGTTAGAAAAGATGCGGGAAAATCACTTAAGGTGGTGTGGACTTGTAGAGCGTAAAGTGATTAGTGCACTGTGAGGAAATGTGAGTTCTTTTAAGAGAAGCTAAAAGAGGTAGAGACAGATTTAAATTAATGTTGGAAGTAGTTAGAAAAAAGCATTGCAGCACTTGACTTAACAAAAAAGATAACATTCAATAGGATAGAGTGGAGGATGAGAATACAAGTAGAAGATTTCAAAGGGTTGCTCTAAGATTCATGTCACTGACCCCTGCCCGTCAATTGAAGATAAGATGCGGGAAAATCTCTTTAAGTGGTGTGGGCATGTGGAGTGTGAAGTGATTAGTGCCCCGTGCAGAAACGTGAAAATTCATATAAGAGAAACTAAGAGAGCTAGAGACAGACCTGATTTAACATGGAAAAAAGCAGTGTGAAAATTATTGTAGCACTTGACTTAACAGAGAAGATAACATTATATAGTGGAGGATGAGAATACAAGCAGAAGTTTCCAAAGAGTTGCACAAAGATTCATGTAGATGACCCTACCCGTCTATTGAAGATGAGATGCTTAAAAATTGCTTAAGGTGGGGTGGACATGTGGAGCATAAAGTGATTAGTGCCCCGTGAGGAAACATGAGAGAATTCAGTTTAGAGAAACTGAAAGAGGTTGAGACAGACCCAAGTTAACGTGAAAAGAAGTAGTGAGAAAAAACATTATACCACATGACTTAACAAAGAAGATATCATTAGATGGGGCAGAGTGGAGGATGGGAATGCAAATAGAAGTTTCCAAAGAGTTGCTGAAAGATTCATGTAGCCAGCCCCTTCATTGTTTGAGAAATTGCTCAGTTGATATTGTTGTTTATCATGTTAATTAACTCATTTATCTAGTTCTTCAAATAGAAACTTCCTTTTGTCTAGGGTTAGAATGATTTGAATTAGAATATTGTTGTTTGCCAAATCAATTTTCTTTAGCTTTATATTGTTTTTTTTTTCAGACTATAACTACTATTTGTACTTGACAGTATTAAAACAATGCATGATAATATGGGATCTGTGCCTGGAGGGATAAGACCGCCACTGAACCCTCCATCTTTTGGAAACCCATTTCATGAAGCTGGCTCAGGACTTATTAGAGGTGGATTGGGTGCATACGGAGAGAAAATATTTGGCTCTGGCTCTGATTACGTACAAAGCAATGTAAGTTGCAAAGACACAGTAAATTCATCAATCAAGCAAAAATAGGAGTGTGAAACAAATGATTACCTCTGGCATGTGTGAAATTGTCTTGCCCGTTCCTAACGTTTTTACACATACATTCATGTGAAAGATTTACCTGTCATTCACATGAAGATTCTGACTTTTGCATGCGTCTGTTATACATACTGTTATTTTGTACCCACTTATGCGTCTGTTATACATACTGTTATTTTGTACCCACTTATGCGTCTGACCTCTTGCTCAGTTGTTTACTTGGTCTGCTCTTTCTATGTTCTGTTAAGGTGAAAATCTATAACAAAAGCTTAATATTACTGTTCATATGATGTTGAATTGAGACCATTTCTGTCAACCCATTGAGCAGATAAGCAAGTACTTTTCTGATCCCCAGTACTACTTCCAAGTGAATGATCATTATGTCTGGAACAAGCTGAAGATTGTTCTGCTTCCATTTCTGCACAGGGTGAGTATAAGTACTAACTAATATGATCGTACTTGTAACAATATCATCTGTCCCTAAATAAGTATTGTTTCTCGTGTTTTTGTCATGGTTGTTAAAAATCCCCATTCACGAACCAATTCCCGATACAATTTACGATTCGGAGGTCAAAAGATTCAAAATCATGTTTGAATCTTGGATGACATGAATCTTCCAATTCGGATGTGACTTGATTGAATCCCGATTCATCCATTACCAATTCAAAATATGTAAAGTTTTGAAGAAGCCCAACCCATGAACTTTGAACTTCTTTATTATTCTTTTCCTTTTTATGATTTATGTGAAAAAGATGAAGCGATTTCCGCTTCTATATAAAGAGGAGATTGGCAGAGTATAGGCTTAAAACTAAATTTTCACGTGAGAGTTACGCGGTGATGCCGTGGTAACTCTTGGACTCATATATGTTGTAGCATATCATCATTATTGCAGCAGAAAGCCGGCGACTACTTGGACTCATTTTAGTTGTTCTAGGTATTTTAGAATCATTTTAGTTGTTTATTACTTTATTTTACTAGAAATTATTTTTCATCTTCATATTATTGGTATATTTATTCTATAAATTTTTTATTTAAAATCATTATACATATATATTTGAATCTTCCGATCTGATTCGCGATATGAATCCCGATTTAACAACCATGGTTTTTGTCCCAAAAAAGAGTGTTCTCTTTTAGGAAGTAAGTTATGCATGAATTACCAATAGCATCCCTATAATAAGTTAGTTAGTATTCATTGAGTTTGTTACGACACATTCTCACATATATACAAGAGTAAATGTACAATATAACTATTCCTTACTATTTCTCAAAATGAAAACTAAAACACTCATTTTGGACCGATGAAGTAATTAAATAAGCCTGTAATGTAAGTGGAGTGTTGTACTTTTATATGACTGTAGGGGCATTGGACAAGGATAACAGAGCCAGTTGGAGGCAAGCTCTCATACAAACCTCCGGTTAGTGATATAAATGCTCCTGATCTATACATTCCATTCATGGCGTTCTCTACATACGTGGTTCTTGCTGGCATCTCACTGGGTCTTTCTGGGAAGTACGGAATCAAGCCTTTAACAAGTTTAATCACTTCACTGTCTATATTCTACATTTTTTAAGTTTTTGCTATGTATATAGCTGTATGTAAAGTTTTCAATTTTGATTCGTGTTAGGTTTAGCCCAGATGCTCTGAATTGGCACTTTGTGAAGGGAATGATGGGCTGGTTTCTCCAAGTGATGCTGCTGAAGGTATCGTTACTTTCACTTGGGAGTGGAGAGGCGCCTCTTCTGGACTTAGTAGCGTATGCTGGGTACACTTTTGCAGGGATGTGCGTAGCTGTAATTGGGCGGATTATGTTAAACTACGCGTACTATTGCATCATGTTGTGGACATGTTTGTGCACGGGCTTCTTTCTAGTGAAGACTATGAAGCGAACTCTGTTCGCTGAGGCTAGGAGTTATGACTCGAACAAGCATCACTATCTCTTGCTTTGCATTGCTTTCGCGCAGTTCCCGTTGATCTTCTGGCTCAGCAATACTGCTGGGAATTGGTTTTTCTGAATCAACCCTCTCGATCCTCTGGATATTACTATGTGGTTCTTGGTATTGTAATTGGCTTTCTAGATTTGATTCTTTTATCACGTGTGTGTCCTGCATGGTTGGTTGCTGATATATTTGCTCAGCAGACACCCCTTTTGCTTGGCTATCACAACTGAATTCTTTGACACCCTAATTTGGGTTTTTATATGTTATGTGAGGAAGAAACTAGTTGTCTCATGATTAATACAATTTCTTTCAAAATTGAATGGCTTGTTCTACGATTGATTCACATTCTTGTTTCTTCTTTAATTATAAAATGAGTTCAATTCAATTACAGTGTACTTATTGGATGACTGTAGAAAATAATGTTGTCGAGTTATAAAAAAAGTCAAAGTACAAATAAGATACGACTGTAGAACAATAAAATAATGCAAAGCAAGTTCTGCATCTATTTGGCGCTTCAAGCTCTGCTGCCCCGCCCAAGCTTCTCCTTCTCATCATCTAATGTTCATTGTAGTTTCATCCTCATCAAACCTCTATTTTTTAGCTTATTATGGTGTCTCTTTGACATCACCCTCGTGAGGAATCTCATTGACTCGCGTGGCTCTTCTTGATAATGTTGCAATTCTCTCGAGATGTCATGGGAAACCTTAATTTCATTTTCCTCTTTCATTACTCATGTTTTAATGTCTTTGCTCATTCCTTAGGTGTTTATGATGGATTTATTTCCAAGGCTTTAGGCTTGGTTTCAATGTCCTTTTCTTTAATTGGAGTTTCTATGCTCCTCATTGAAGTTGTTGATTTTGTAGGGCTCCTATACTTTTATTTTTCTTTGAGGTCATCTATAAAAGTACCGTTTGCTGATAAAATAAAATGAAATTGATTCTATCTTTGAAGGTGAGAAGATCCAATGAGACCCAACAAAAATATCACCATTGCCACATTCCATCAATTTATAGACTAACACTAAAAATCTTCCTAATTCTAATTTAGTCTCTACCATGCAAAACAAGTCTTTCCAATTGTAACCCCTCTAATGAATAAGTTCTCTCTTTGTTACAACGGTTAATGACCTAGGTCTTACTTGTTCCAACTTCTCAATTGTGGCCACTTGGTTGCTTTGGGTAAGATTTGTAGTGGGTTTGACTCTTGATCCCCTTCTGGGATGGGCAGTGGTCGTGTTCTTCCCCTGCCCAGCACCAACAATACGGGAGAATTGGTTGTTGCTCAATAGACGTGAATTATGTGTCGAGTACAAATATTACAGGCAAAGAACCATAAAATAACTGGACAATGAGTTTTGGTGTCAGAGGACGAAGAGATGCTTGATTCATACGAGCTAAATGGTTGTGCATGAATCGTTAATAATATATTAATAATAAGTTAGTTAGTATCTCTTAACACGTAATCATGCATACAACTGTAAATATAACACATTAACTTTTTAATTATTCTCAAAATATAAACAATGACACTCGTTTAAATAGTCCCATTGATTCATACTAATATCAAAAACTAATGTTTCTCTCCTCCTTATTCCTTGCATGTCATGCATTTCTTCAGTTTAGTGGTAGCAGCAAATACTGGAAAGTGGAAATAGTTATCATCTGATTTTAGACAATCTCTTTTATGTGTACTGAATGTTAGTGCCATACTCTTTGCCTGTGTAGGATGAGAAAGAAAAATTTGCAAGCTATCTGTAGAGCTTCACAGTACAAATCAACAATTAGCAGAGTGCCAGAACAACAATGATAGTCTTAACATAAACCTGTGTGTATCTCTACAACCCTCCAAGGCTCCAACTCTCAGTCAAGGAACTCCTCAACATCTGTGTAAATCAGTTACGTAGCCTTCTTATACTAAGTGACAGTGTAAATTACCCATCATGTTAAGAAGTGTAGAAGAACAAGGAAGCAACTATTCAACATTAGTAAAGAACTATTCTAGTAGCGTAGCAAGGAATCCACATGGTATGGTGTAGTATATATTTTTTTTTTATACAGACAGGTGCCGAAATGTACCCTCATATTTACAGGGAGGGATCGTTGTTCAGGAGTGAGACTTTGTCTCTCTCCCTAGCCTAGGGCTTTAGGCACATGACTGCACCAAAAGTGGTTTCTTACACCCCCACCACAAATAGTGGGTGCAATAGAGATCGATCCTAGGACCTCCCCCAATCACGCAATTGGATTTACCAACTGCACCACACCTTGTGGCTGGTGTAGTATATATTGATATCACGATTTGTTCGATGAAAGCCTAATTGAGAACTTGTAGGTTTTTGGGTTCTGGATGGTACGTAGGAAAAATTGTTTAAAACATCAAGAGAACCATGTTTACAAGAAACATATACTTCATGCATACAGCTTTTAGATATAGATCCAAGAAGCACAACAGTTTTCGCTACTTGTGATTTGATGATCTCCCAAGTAGATAACTTGTGAAAACTGAAAAGTGGTAGAAAATGAGCAAGAAAGTAGCTTAGCGTAAATGTAAACTACACACACTACGCAAGATTATGAATCTATTACACTAGACATGATCTACTTAAATCAGATCCTCTCATCTACAGTTGGTAACTCTAACAAAGTGCTACAAAATGTGTAAGAAACTAGACTTGCTCAAATTTATGTGCACCACGCAACATCATGAATTCATGATTCTGATATGTTTGACAATTTCTGTTCATTTCATGATTCTAGGCTCAAGCACTCAACCATGTAAACTAGCAATTAGAGATACATTCTAGGTCATACCGGATAATATAGAACTCATCAAAACGGTATCATTCTCAAATAACATTTACGATAAGCCAGTGATTCCGACTCAGAGCATCATAGATAGGGTACCTTGAGCCATAGTGAACACCTAAACTTAACATAGTAGGCAAGCCAAGAATCAATGCAATATACTAGAATGTCAAGCTCATAAACCCATCATCCAAATCTGCCCAATATCATTTCTATGAAGAATATATGAAGCTCAATTCACCACATAAGATACACAATTCACATTGAAATTGAAGAAACGTAGGTCTAGCAGATTAGTGCAAAAAAGCATATATAGCAGTAGAAATATAAACCACAAGAGCAGTGGAGACCAGAGTCACCAGAGCCGCCACGGCATGAACTGCTGATTTGCTCCCACAAGACAGCATCCCCAGCCTGATCTGTATAACATTAACCATAGACAGCATCAAAAACAAACAACCCATCACAGATCCAACAGCAGACCCCATCATCCCAAACCTCAAAACCTTGAGATTAATGTGGGCCCTGAAGGCTTCATCAACATCCTTGCTGTTGAGCAAGTTTATGGCCAGTTTCAGTCCCTGAGCCACCAGAGACGAAAACAAAAAGAAGCTGAAGGAGACAACCTCGAACACAAGTAGCTTCTTGACCACATCAATACCTGCGTCGCAGGCTGTGCGGTTCTCGAGGCTGCGCTGTCCAGGTGTGGTCAGCGAGAGACCCACAAAGACGGCGATGGTGAAGAGGGAGTTGACGTTGACTAGGCCGTCGAGGGCGGTGACGTGGACGCTGGTGGTGGAAGAGGAGGACGCGAAGCTTGCGTTTTGGTTGCTGCGGCTCAAGTAGCCATCTTTTGGGTACTGCTCAGATCTGTGAAGAGAGAAGAGAAAGATGTGTTAATGGGTTCATTGGGAAAGTGAAACCCAGAAAAATTGAAGCTTGGGCAATGAAGATCCCCAGCATTTCCTACCCACAAAACCTTAAAGATGCGATTTTTAATACAGAAAATAGCAATCAATAGAGAAAGAGGGAGTGGCATACTCTTCCATGGCCCAGTCTTGAGTTGGGTTTATGATTTTCTTGAAAAATGGAGGATTGTTGATTGGTACTCTTTTGTGATATGTAATTGCTTGCTGGGTTTTAAGTTTGTTACTTGGAAGACAGAGAGAAAGACAGAGACAGAGGAAGAAGGTGGGAGATGCTTTGCTTTTTGTGTAATTGATATGCCCTTTTTCTTACCTTTTGTACATTTTTTTAATATGTTTTCATGGACTAGTAGAAGAAAACAGGTTAGGTTTTATTTCAAACTTCAAAGTAGCTCCTAGTCAATGTGTAACGTGTATGGTAAAGAACTATTTTAAAGTATTGCCCTTAAACAAAGTAGTTGGAAATTTTTGGATCCAAATCCAGAAGTTTATGAAACTCAATTTCATCTTAAATCGATCCGATCTAATTAGATCAATTTTTAAATTGAATTGGATCAGACAAAACAACATATTTTACCTTAAAACTCAATCTGAATTTGAACTTTGCAAATTTAAGTATGATCTTAAATTCAAATTTTCACCTATAAATTAAAGGATGCAATATTGTCCAACTAACCTTTTTCCCACTGCTTAATGTTTGAAATTAATATATATTTATCACGATGAAAAAAAAAGATTTTGTTTTCGTCTAAGGTCTCGAGTTCGATTATTAGAGAATGTAGATTAGAGAGTTTTCTCGCTCTTTTAGTCTTTTTCGTCTTGAATGTAAAATAATACGAGTGTGGTATGAATTAAATGTGTTGATCTTGTGCATATCCGTTTTGATAACCTCATGTTTGAGGTGTGTACCCAAAACTTGTAATTTTCTCATTAATTAGCTAGACTTGGAATTGCATTAATTTTTTAAATTCCAATTTCGTTCTAATGGATAACCACAAACTAGACGTTTCTAAGAATGTAATGAAATAAATACGAAAACGACAAGTAGTTTTGGGATGTAATAACTGATAAGAGTCCAGAGTCTCACGCCATGAGACCGTACATAGTCGGTGTTGGTGTGTATTTCTATTTTTGGTTGTAATGCTTCCAAGAGACTCGATGGTGGTTGAATCATCTGAGGTCACATTTTGTACTTTGTTACTGACCATAAATAAAACAGAGGACTCTGTTTCTCTTCCTCCATATAAAATACCTCTCTGTTTTCTTTCCATCTTTTTGCTTCTTTCAATTCTCAGCTCTCTCTTATCTTCTCAATAACACAACAGATCTATCTTTTGCTTACAATAACACCCCAATTTCTCACTCTCTTCCTCTCAAATTCAACAATTCTGAATCTGAATCTACAGCATTCACTCCGTAATGGTATTGCCTCGCGATCACAGGGTCAGCTCCTCCTCAACCTCAACGGTAATGACTCGTAGGCTCCATCCGGTTCTTGATTTGGATAATGTTTATATTCCATCTTAATACACTTTTGTCTGATTGTCTTCCATGCTGCTTAGGATTCAGATGAAGAGGACCAAACTCACCGGCAAAGGCTACTACAACCGCCACTGCCACCGCCACTGCCACCACCACTATTTCCCCGACCACCAGTACCCGGGGTAGAACCAGAAATTCAACAGGAACGTCGAGAACCAGTACAACATGCTTTCAGGTTTGTTCTGTTCTTCAAATTTCACACCTTATCATTTCCTCAGACATAACAGCTAACTGCAATTTTCTCAGGGATTTGGAAAATCAACTGGGAGAACACCAAGAACATCTTACCAGGTCTCTCCCTTTCTCTCCATTTGACCACATATATAGCCAACTGTAATGTCTTCCACTTTTCATATAGCTTGGCTTGATTTCTTCAGGAATGTGGAGCATGTAGAGAATGAAATCAGAAATGTAACAAGGCAGGTTCTTGAAGCAGTAGATGTTCACCAAAAGGCACTGGACGATCTGGTAAATGTGAACTCACTCTTCACCATAGCCACGTTCGTGGGGCTATCCGTGGCCCAACCTGGCGAGCGTAGCCTGGAGGACCGTGCAGACTGCGAGCCAGACAATGACATGGGCAAGAGGCTGGTTGTGTCTGAAGTGATAGCCTTTTCTTTCTTCCTGTTGTCGAGCCTGGTGGCCAAGACGCTCAAGGTCCACCTCAACATCTATAGAGAACGAGACTTCAAGGATATTCGCCTCAAGGTCGTCAGGGGAGTGATGCTGTTGTTGTCCGCCTGGGGATCCATACTAGGTTGCGTCTTCTTGACCACTTCCATGGTTGAGGTGATTCAGATCAAGGTGGGGAGGCTGTCCTGCGGGAGCGTGTATGCTTTTCGGGCAGTAGGAGCATTGATTGGGATCGTGCTTATTGCCTTGGGGATTTACGTGCCCTTCATGATGCATGCCATCTACGTTTCCATGAAACAAGTTTATGCTTAGAAAACTTGTAGCATATATAACATGAACTTTTAGTCTACAGTCAGATAACCTATTGGTCATATATGCATAGCAATGTGTATGTATACATACAGAGAATACGATAAATGTGAATATAAAATATGACTCAATACTTAAGAAGCTCTGGCTGAATCACTCTATATATGATATCACACAATAGAAATGGCAAGAATAGATCGATGAAGATATAGACTTGTATGATAATTTGCAGAATCACAATAATTAATGGAACTGCTGGACTAAAGAGTTGCATGTAAGAGAGGAAGAATTGAACTAAATGCATCTTCTACAGGACGACTCAAGCAAAACCTCAAACCACTCTTTGGATTAAAAACTAAAAGGATATTCTGTTTTCTACTACTTAATTATTCTTTTCTCTGTATTTATTTAGTTTCCTCGTATTTTCTTTTCCATAAAACTAAAACCTGATGAAATGAACATAACTACATCTACAAGAGGAGTAATCAAACCATATATGATTAGACATACTGAGACTTTCATAAACAGAAATGAAGAGATTGAACTTATTCAGGAGTTATTAAACATATAACATCCTAAAGATCGATAAAGAATTGGCTTCTTTTTTCCAATTCTTTGCAGAATCAATGCAATTGATGGCAGAATAAAGAGATGCATGTATGAGAGAAAAAAAACTAGGGTTGAAGCATTTTTAACAAGACTCGATAAAAACCAATCCTTTTGGAGTAAAAGAACATTATCTAGTACGTTATTATTCTTTTATCTGCGTTCACTTCAGTTTCCCTGTAACAATATCTTTTCCATAATACTGAAAGTAAATGCAATGAAAAGTAAACGCATGCATAGTAACTACAAATACTGCTTAGTGATGGATTACCCAAGATCATCTCTCCTTGAACTTTTCTTTCTTTATTAATTTTATTTTTTGTTTGTACGGAGTTAAATAACTTGTTAATTTTTCATGAATTTCACAAGAAGAAAATAAATGAGATAATAATAGACTCACCCCAGAGTGTTAGAGCAATAGCTGTCACCACCGGGCTATGCATGGCTGAATCAGAGAGCAAAAGCCTTGACAGCCAAAAGGAATGCTAAACTGACGCTTACACGGCCAAGAATCTCGTTATATCTGAAGTTCTATAATCTGTACTCTTCCTCTTCTCAAGCCTTGTCGCTAAGATAATCAGGACACACCTCAGTATATACTGAGAAAGATATTTGAGAACTTCTGGCCCAACCATTTTAGGTGCACCGTGATGCTGTCGGCAGCTTGGAGATCATTCTGGCTTGTGTTTATCTGACAATTTCCATTGTTTATGTCATCCAGATCAAACTGGGGCAGAATCCACACCTACCATGCTGCAAGATCACTGATTGTCATTGTTGTGTACGAGTGTATTGGTAACCAAGCAAGCTATGTATGTTTCTACAAAGAAAAATATGCAGTAAAAGATTATATCTAGTTAAGCACATTAAGCCAAATCTGTAACAACATTAATTAAAGCAAATATCAAAATATCAAAGCATTAAATAATGTCTATAAGCAATCATTTTCAATTTTCTACATATCGTATTTCAATTACCATGTGCTGCGGACAAATAAAAATACACAATAAAGCCTTTTTAAGAAATCTCTTTACCTTCTCCAAAGCTTATATTTCTCCTTGTGATCAACTGGCATGAATTGAACCTGCACATATTTTAAGTTTCATGCATATATTCTTAGTAAACTCAGGTCAGTCAAAACAACTGGCCACCAAAGATTGTATATCACTCCAGATTTTACTTGGGGCACAGTTGGATTAAAAATCCAAAAGAAATGAAAAAAATTATGTACCTAACCCAAGAAACGAGAAATCCGAAATAGATGCACATAATTATTCAATAATTCTCAAAGTACACAACAAGCCTTTTTCTTCTCTCTTTACACAACTCAAGATGGCAAAAGTTTTGTTACTTTTGTAACACCCAACTACGTTCAGATGAGTTAAGTTGGACCATCTCACAAATTCTAAAAGCTTACATAACCCAAGAAACAAAATACGAAATAGACGCTCATAAAATTTCAATAATATCTCAAAAGCACACAACAAGCCTCTTTCTGCTCTCTTGACATGATTCAAGACTGCAAAAGTTTTGTAACACCTAACTACCTTCAAATAAGTTAAGCTAGACCATCTCACTAATTCTAAATACTTCTCTCCTTTCTTCTCTTGGCTATTTTCCCCCTAGATACACGAAAATTTACAGTCTACAAATAGCACATCAAATAAATAGTACAAGTCAAACAAAACTTGACAGCACAACAGGGCTATTGGCTATTTGAAGGGACTACCCTCTTTGATTCAATTTCTCGCACACTTTGAACTATGTCATCAATATTTCTTGACAGGTGATTCGAGTGCTCCTCCATATCTCTCAAAACCATATGAAGCTGTTCTTGATAAGCAGCAGAACGTTTGCGCTCACGCTGTAACTCAGCAGTCAATTCTCGAATCTTTACATCTTTGTCATCCTGAAAAATAAACCCGAGGAAAAGATACAGACAGAAAATGAATATTCATATAGAAAAGATAATACCAAAGAGATGGAAAATTTATCCAAGTAATTGCGAATACAGAAATGATACTTTTTTAATGCAAAGGAAAACAATTTGGTTGTAGTGCATTAACCAAATCGTCTGAAGCAGCTACATTCTATGCAACTCATAACAAATTTACATATAAATGCTGTCCTGACTCCCCTGGAATAAGGTTTGCAATCAAATGACTTGCCTAAACAAAAAAATCTGTACAAAATTTTCCTGATTCATTGAGATAGACAGTCAATCTCTGGTATTTCTCCAAAATTGCACTTTTACAAAGGAATCGAGGATTGTTCAATAAATAAAAGGGTTTATTGCCAAATAAGACGAAAGTATTAAAATGAGCAGCTCAATGGCAGCAGAGAAATCTATTATAAAATTATTTATAAAAAAAAAATATTGAATGTCCAATAGAGACCTATAATCATCAACAAAAGCATAGTTTCCTGAATGTTAAAATAAACTTTAAATTGTAATCCCTCGGATACAAATGTCTTCCAACTACGTTTCAAATGATAATTGAGTATCACTCTTTCTGATTACTTAATTATTTATCACGAAAATTTAACTATCATTACATACAAGCTGATCTATGAACTACAAAATTCAAAAGGGAAATCAAAACATTAACAATTGGAAGTAAAGACACTCGACAATTAGAGCCAGACAAAACCACAGTACACGCACTGATTTTAAACAAAAGACTTCAAGTTCAAATGGGGTGGGGATGGGGGCAACTTTCCAAAAAGTGCACTGTGGAACGCCTTTTAACCGAGTATGCTGATGTCCATCTTTACTCAAACAGAAAGGGAAAAAGTTGAATGCATACACTGCATTTGCATTTCAATATGGTAGCACAACAAAATGTAAAGAACAATAATATATTCAGATACTATAAAATCTTAGAAACTATAACTAACTAAAGATTCCAATTTAGATAGTTGAATAATGACAATCTGATTATGTAGAAGGTCAATATATTTTCATTAAAGTTGAGACTTAAGAACACTAACCGGAGCTTGTGATAGTATCACACTTCGACGACTGTTGGCAGGCGCATCAACCAGTGGATGATTATGCTCCTTCACAAATCTCGTAACAGCCCATTTTCCTGTTTTTTCTTTCTTTACTATTATCATTGCCTTACACCCTTCTCTTGTAATTGCTCGAGGCTTCCTGTTTTCACTTTTCCTAGGCCTTAGCCTACGAAAACCCTCTTTATTGCATACAAGTCGACGCCAAACAACCTTTCCGTCACGCATTGACCGACGAAAAGCATCCACACGCATAACAAATCCTGACCGTGTAGCATATGCATCATAAAAAACCTTGGCTGCCTCTTCAGATTCAAACTCCATGCCTACATATGGCTCCATATCCAAACTTCCTTCCTCCGAGGGTACTAATATTTCTTTTCCATTAGAGTTCTCTAGTGCAACCCCATCCTCGCCCAACAAAGGGTGCTCATCCACTGCCATTAAAAGACCGCATAACCCTTGTAAGATTCTACTAAATCAAAGTAAATCAACTGCCTAACCACGACCCATATGTTTCAACAAGGCTGTTCCGGAAACCAAATAAACTTCAGATGTTAATAAGAAAAACCTGTAAGTAATTTAACTTAAAATATTGCCATCTTAAAATCCAAAATTGAGTTTCAAATGGCATCTACAGAGTACAAACCACTCCATCAAAGCAATGAATTCCTTTTCAGGCTCATAATACTGATGCAAGAAAGCCTAAATATTGTTCAATAATGCATTTGAGGGCTGAAACCCACAAAAATAACAACCTAGGGCATTGCAGTTCCAACATTAAAACATAGTTGTTAGCTTCAAGCAAGTCCTTTTAATCCAATACCCATTGATGCCCAAATAAAAAGGTCAAACGAACAAAATTAAGCAAATTTCGAACACTTAATATCCAGAGCAGTGCAGTAAGATTCACTAAACTACATCTCAATTCAGTTCAATCATCCATCTTTCACCGATAAGATACACAGACAATTCAAGAACTTAAACTCTCTCGGCAGTTAAAAATGGTTCAGCTGTTGAAAACGAATTCCAAGAACCCAGTTTCCATTTCCCTTCCGTTGATTTTCTCAGTAAACAAACAGGGCACAACTGTCCCCTATTGATGAAATCGGAAGGGAAAAAAAAATCAAAATATCGGTGATAAATAATAAGGAAACGAATGTATGAAAGAAAATGAAAAGGAAGTGAAATTGATGGCTTACTTGAAAGATGTAATCCGAAAAGAAATCGAAAATTTGAAGGCACGGTGGTGAGTTGAAGAAGGAAGTGAAGGAGGGAAGGAACTAAAAAGGAGTACGGTAATGTGAGATTTTGTCTAGGCCGTGGGGCACCGTATTCGTTTAAGGGAACCTTTGATCCGTTTCGTGTCTTTCGTTTATTCGTGGATTATCGCGAGTCATAATAGACCCCACTTTGTTATGCAATTTTTTCTTTGGAGGAAATTACACGGAACATTTTTGAAATGTGCGTTTTTTAAAATTGCACTCATGAAATATGGTCGGTTGCTTTA
The DNA here is from genome assembly GCA_036897405.1 of Pelargonium myrrhifolium. Lineage (NCBI taxonomy): Eukaryota > Viridiplantae > Streptophyta > Magnoliopsida > Geraniales > Geraniaceae > Pelargonium > Pelargonium myrrhifolium. The sequence continues at coordinate 18,485 of JAYMTK010000828.1, forward strand.
AGCATTTTTGAATTATTCAAATATGTTTCCGTCCATTAGTCATTTTGTTAAAGGGTAAAATAATCATATTACCCCTGTTTTTTTTGTTTTTCTTTATTTTTTTAAAATAAATAATATTAAATTATAAAAAAGAAAGAGTGAAGATAAGATCTGAGATGTTTTTTCTCTCATTCTCTTCTTCTTCTTCTTCTTTGTGTTACCTTTGCCGTTGTCGAATCTCGCCAACGTGTTTCCAGCCTCGGGTGAGCTCGTCGGCGTGTTTCCGGTCTCAGATCTACTCGTCAACGTTTCGGTCGGATCTCGCTATGGCCTCATCTCGATTCCAAATGTAATTTTTTTTGTTAGAGTTTAGACTTTTGGTTAGATTTAAAGAATCAATTGGAATTTTGTAAAATAATTGTCAATGTATGAATTTTGTATAGTTTTGAGATTGGTTTGAGATTTTTTTGATAAAATAATGAACTTTTCAATAAGATTATGAAATTTCTGGCAAAAGTATGAACTTTCCAGCGATGTGAAGAACAATGAAGATGATGG
>JAYMTK010000829.1:0-19018 GCA_036897405.1 Pelargonium myrrhifolium
AGTGTTTTTCCGTTAGATTTAACCAAAAAGTTAACGGAATTTGGTTTTTTGCAAGTTGGGGGGTTATGTGCTAACGGAAAAAGTTGAGGAGGGTCATCTGCCAAACCTTTAAAGTTCGAGAGGGTCATTTGCAATTATCCCAAAAAAAAAATTTATGCAAAAGACAGCATTTTCTTAGCCCATTTTTGTTGTATTATCGTTGATCACTCGCGTGTGAGTTTCTTGAATAATGACTGTAGCGATCATGCTATCTTCGAGGGGTATTTTTTTTAGCACCCTCATAATCTATCCAAGCTGGTGCTTCTTGTAAAAAATAAATAGTTTCTTTTAAATTATGGTTTGATCCAAAAGGAGTACAAAAAGATGTGACATCTACATTATATATTAAGGTAAAATGTATATCAGTTGTAACTTAACAAAGCCAATGAGGTGATAACACGTCATCTAAAATCACTTATACCCTCCCAAGTGAATTTGGGGAAGCGGAGCGACCCGTCCGGATCCATGATTTTAAATGAGGTGTCACCATCTTATTAGTGCAACTGATATAACTTTATATCAGTCAACTGATATACATTAAACCCTTATATACTATTATATTTAAACTAATAACAACATGGTATATGTATGAGGATATTTAAATTTGGCACTATATTGTATAGCATATATGTGTATCTATGCCCCTCAATCAAGGAAATCACATGGGATTTGTTCCTTGGGAGTGGATCAAATGATCAAACGGCCAAAATGAGATCTCAGCAAATCAACGAAAATCAAGAGCCGTAGATGTGTCCCCGTGACCAACTTATTTTGCTGGCCATTAATGGGAATTTTTAAGGCGCAAAATGTCCCCACACTTGCCTCTCTTGGACCGACCAATTATTACTACTGCTATACTTTGTGCATAATTAACAGCTACAACTTTATTCCCAATTTTAGCTCCCTTTGAATTCCACCCTATAGTGTTTTGAATTTGTTTGATTCCATCCGAATTTTTAAGAGATGAATTTGATACACTCCAAAATTTATCAGATCGATTTTCAGTTAAACTAATTTCACATGTCACAAGTTTAAATTTAAATGGTCTGCTCCGTATTTGATATTTCTTTGTCATTCTATCACATCTTGCATTATGTTTACATTTTTCATCATAAAACACCAAGCTACCTACCAATTCTAATCAAATTTATTTTCTCATTAGCATTTACACCAAAATTCACATATCTTCCAACTTGAACCTTTTTCATTGTAACCTACAGTTATGGAAAAAGAAGGTGTGGGGTTGGAGCTGAGGTTGGGCCTCCCGAGTCCCAACCCCAACCCCGAATAACTCATAAGAGCCAAGCGTTGGGGTGGCTGCCAGCATGGGCGGAGCTAAGTATACTGATATGGGGTCAAGTGACCCCACCAAAATCAGTAATATAATGTATTTCATAGAATAAAGTTTGTCTAATTTTACGTTTGTCCAACAAATGACCCCACTAATTTGCTTAGGTAATTCCATGTAAAACAAAACAGCAACACTACACTGCCATGAATCTAGTTGTTAGACGAAAAAGTTCAAAATTTGTAATGCATTTAAGTGGGTCCCATGTAAGGAAACTAAAAAATTATAGTACTTGTAACTTTAGATAAATAAAATAATAAGTCATTCTAATTTTAGAAGTAAATTACAAATAATTTTTTTTTTAAATATTATGCTATGTATCATGTATGTGTTTTCATTTCTAACACTCAATTTTTATGATTTGAGTGATAATACAGAGTAACTAATTACTTACACCGAAAACTTGTTACGGTATATATTTTTTTTAATGTTTGTAATTGTTCTTTTTAAAAAAATTGTATTTATAATGATTTTTATAAAGAAAATTGATTTGTTATTTTTTCTTGTATAAACTAATACCGTATCTAATAGAAATTATTAATTATATTGATATTTTTATTATTTTATTATTTCATTACATTGTGACCCCACAGAAGTTCAGTCCTAGATCCGCCTCTGATTATGAGTATGACCAAACTTAAAAAGTTACTATTCTTTCGATGCTGTATGGTACAAAGCCTAAGACCTAGATTTAATATCCGATTCTACTTAACAAGTGGTTTTCCTTCATAGTTAAAATGACATATTCATATTCTCTGCATCAGAAGTGGGATTTCTGTGGAAAAGCCCGATGGGACCAAGGCTGTTTTCCTAGTCAAATCCCAGTGTGCCCCATAAACATCTCCATGAATAAGAGCGAGTTGCGAAAAGAGAAAAGGGCTTTTAGCTTAGAGCCAATGGTATTAGTGGCATACTTGACAAGAACAAACATTTGTCTAGGAAAGGTTGATAATAATTGAAGAAATATAGCACAAGCACCATGAATTCATTGATAAGATTTGAAAATAATTAATTTTGATTAGAAAATAATATTTGTGAAAATATAGATTTTGACCTGTTTGGTTGAAATCTCCAAAACTTTTAGAACTTATGGTGTTCAGAGATGTTCATGACGTGTAACTTAGAGAAACACTAATTAAGCTTTGACAGGTCTTGATCTAGCTTGATGGCCTGAATATGTTAAAGCTTGGTGGCGACTAGCTGATATTAATGGTTATTTAGTTATTGCACTCCAGATTCTTCACTGTTAAGATTATTAGAGGCAATTGATAAAAAACATGGAAATGGATGGTGTAAGCTTTGTTTGATGACTATCTTTGCATATTATTTGGGTTATTAGTTCTTAGAGTACAATATTCAATAAGTGACTAAGAAAGACTGAAAATAATACTAGATATTTCTACACTAATTGGCTGGATTACCATCTTCTTTCTATTTCCATATCATGTTAATGTTTCATGGTTAGGTTTAGGATATAATAGGATACAGATTCAAGAAAATTGACAACTAGACATTTATCATTCTGAATATAGTTCTGATTTTTAATTTTATATACTCAGATTAAGCTTTGAGAATGAGAACTGATTGAAGCTGTTGATCTCATTAAGCTGCATTAGGTTAAATGGAGACCTGAATTTGTGATTCGTTCTTTTCTCTTATGGTGTTAGAGATGTAATCTGATGTAGAGGTGAGTTCAAAACTAGCCAAGCTGCCTATACTATCTACTATCTAGGTTGGAAAAGACGATATAGTACATTCCATATGAGATTTAAGAATACTTGACTACAAATTATTGAGCTAGATAGTGCTAATTTAGTTCTATGTTGGCTTTCAAACTAATTGTTTGTATCTGGTATCTTTAAGAGTTTGTTTGGACCTTGTTAGCCTTGATTGGGGAATCAGCTTGAAAGATACAGATGTGGATTCCTTTCAATTGTGTGAGGAGTGTCTTTTTCTTGTACATGACCATCTATTTGAGGGAATATATCTTCCCTTCCTAGTTCAAATCATGACATTTTACGATTAGATCTTTGTTGATCTTATGTTCCAATAAATTATTACTGGGCTGGTTAGTCATTCTTTTATAGAAATTAAAGGTTCCTGTTTTGATTCTCTTGAATATAAATTAACATTTCAGTCTTTCAGTCCTTTTCTTGGCACTGATAGTGAAACTCATCTTCTATAAATAGGAAAAAGTCATATTCAAGAATTGATATAATATGCCAACTATCCTTGGTGCTTCAGAAATTAACTAGCAAGACTGACAGAAATCAGACAATATCCATGTTAAAAGATTAAGTGTAGGGTCAAGTTAGAACTTGTGCCATTTTCTCATTGATACCAACGCGAGACTGTTGGACAAAATCCTGCCGCTAACATTAGGGAAGGCCAACTCTTGGGGAAACACTAACAGGTAAGACTTAGACCCCCACTGTGATGAGTGCATTTTGGACCTTCAATTATAGGGTGCTTTGTCATAATGCCTTTGACTTGCACTTCAGAAATTGCCCTTTTTAGCAGAGTGGGGCTAGCGCTCGCCCTCTTTAATAGAGATTCGTTCAGCTTGATAAACTGATGAAAAGATGGGTTCAACAAAAGTGGTGCATCATGTGAATAATGTATTAGGATGAGTAAACGCTGCTGGCTTTTTATGGTTGATAATCTTGTTTCTACTTTCTACCAGGTGATTATTGATTCTAGACAAAAATACATGCTAGCAATTCCATCATTGATCATTTGCTAGGATTGTGGCTAGATGCAGATGATGGCTCTGCCGCTATATGCACCACTCAGTTATATGATCGTGGGCATGGCAGATGTACTCACCACAGAACCATGGCTTGGAGGTACTCTAAAAACCACACAGTTTTATGGTCATGTGCTCAGAAGATGTACTCACCTCAGGAACCATATCTCGGAGGGATACTAACTGGTATTATACCTATTTAGGTATACTTCAACCTCATTAGACAACCTTTGCTCTTGTATTTTACTCTATTGTTTGTTTGTTCTCTGTGGAGTTCCCATACTATATCGCTAGGTTGCCAAAATTTTCCATTATGCAGACACTCATCAATGTCAACAGACAACCCATGTTATGTTAATAAATAATTTTCTAGATGAGTGTGCCATATTTTATAAGGTTGTTTACTCAAATTTTGTAGAATTATACATGTCATGTGAAAACATATATATATATATATGTATATTAGTATTGTCACCTTAATGTCACTTCAACCAGTCAAAATACTTCAAGACAGTGATGCATTTTGGATTTTGGTTTTGTATTGGAAACAATTTTGTTGATATGTCCATGAGCTTTTCTCCAGAACAATCTTCTTTAGAGAAAGAGCATGATTAGTAGCAACCTATTGCTTTAAGGAAATAGCTTTCAACATATGCTTTGTTATGAATCTTCCCTCCATTACCATTTCACACAGATGAAAGTGGGGAGCAAAATTTTTAAACTCTTTTTCCTTTTCTTATGCAAATATACAAATTTACTGTGTATTATATTTTGATGCCTATTTTTTTATTCCAGACTTGTTCCCTCAATATAGGCTTTAATTATATTAATATACATTAAATGAATTCTAACCACATGGGATGATGAGAAAAAACCAATACAGCCACTAGAGAACAACAGAAGTAGAACAAGCAATGGAGTCAACCACTAGAACTCTCCTTTGTTTTCTTTCTTTTGCTGCAACATTCCTCACAGGCAATGGCTATGATTCACGAGATCACAATGACCATGTTGTAATTCGGTGGGACATATTCGGGTGGACTCCAGATGGTTATGTGGTAAGTTCCATAATCATTCCAATGAGTGGCCTGAACTTTCACTTTTCTGTTTATTTTTCTTTTCCATTTTTCACCTTGTGAATTTTGGATATTCAAAATTGATGACACGGATTAAATTGTTACCAGGCTGGGGTTAATATCACCAACTACCAGGAATACCGTCCCGTGACTGCACCTGGTTGGAAACTACAGTGGACCTGGTCTGGTAAGGAGGTGCTATGGACAGTACTTGGGGCCAATGTCACAGACTCTGGCAATTGCTCCAGGTTCAAAGATTACATACCACAGTCATGCAGCCGGAGACCCATGGTGATGGATCTGCCGCCTGCAGCTCCGGCAGGAATGAAGGTAGAGGGCTGTTGTAAAGATGGGATCTTACTGTCTAGGTTCCAGGGGATTGAAAAGTCAACAGTACAGTTCCAGGTCAGCGTTGGCTCCGTGGGAAAATGGAAAGAGAATTCAAATATGACTGTGCTATTGCCAAGGAACTTCAGTTTTCTAGTGCCACATGGTGGCTATTCCTGCTCACCTGCACATCACGTGCCCCCCACGAGATTCATTTCTTCTGATGGGAGGCGAGTCACTCAAGCTCTTAGTAAGTCTACATGTTTTATCTTTCTTCTCACTTTTTAGCTTGTTGTGCTGATATATAATGTTTTTAGTAAAAAAGAGGTGCACGATTGCACTAGCCAATTCAAGTTTAGCTACTGAGCTGAGTAGAGTACAGCGCATATTTTGGACAAAATTGGGTTGGAATTTTATAATTATAATGTGCTAAAGTTGAGAAGTCTAAAATCAAAATGGGGACTACCAGGATTAAGGTAGAGATTTTTTCGATTAGCCTAACTCTTAGGTAGCAATAATTTTTAGATACTTGATACTCTAGCTTGTTTATCATTGTTGATGATGTGAAATTCAGTTGAACTGTTTGTGCTTTATAGAATAATTGGGATTGTGAAAATGACTAATTCAGTCTCCATACATTAAATGTCTTTTTGTATTTTGTTTTTGTGTGTTAAAACTGTTTTAATTTTTAAGATTAGAAATAAGCTTGGCTGATTGAGAAGTTATTTTCAGTGACATGGGAGGTGGTCTGTTCCTACACTCCTCCATTAGCGAGGAAGGTCCCTTCGTGTTGTGTCTCTGTGTCCTCCGATCAAGGGATGAAGACGACACCATGTCCTACCTGTGCATGCAGCTGCTCAAACGCTTCAAATTCTTGCCATGCGTAAGTCTAATTACCAATATTACACCATTTCTTATTTGGGCATGAATCCACGGGCCAAGTATAATTTTTCCGAGCCCAACAGCTCCTTGGGCTCTGATTTTGTGTACCTTGGCAGGAAAGGAAGCAAGCATGGAGCTCCACCAGTGAAATGCACCAACCACATGTGCCCAGTTGCGATTAACTGGCATATGAACCATAACCAAAAGCGTATCCTGGTGTCCATTTCCAACTTGAATCGCCTCATGAAATACTCAGATTGGATCGTGTTGGTTGAACACCCAGCCATGCGCAATCTTACCAAATCCATTCATGCTAATCATAGATTGCTATCTTCTGCTTATAGTAAGTGTGTGTGCACATATATCCTTTTCCTGATATGGAAATGCTACAATCTTCTTAAACTTGACTACCTTCTTCTCCATGCATGCAATTTAGGTAAAAGGGAGGTGTTTTGGGGCGTCAAGAATTACAACCAAGCTTTGTCGCCTTTTGGTACTCATGGTTCAAGCACAACCTTAACTTTGCTCTTCCGCTACACTACTGCTGCACTATGGAAATCACCAAAGGCGGTTTTCTTCAATGGGGATCTGTGTGCGATCTCTCCACGGGCTTGACAGATAAGAAAATTCTCACCTTCAAACCTTGTCATTCTCTATTTGCTTCCCTTTCATCATGTGATTTATGTGCTTGGACTTATATTTACTGGACGGTAGTAAAAAATAAGACTATGACTTCATCTCTGGATTCACCAAATCATTTTATCAGAATTTGAGATCCTGTGTGATAGTGATAAGATGATTAAAAAAAGGGATATGAGAAATACATGTGATTCTACAAGTACCCTTAATAAGTCATTCAGGACCGACCCGTGTTTGCAAATGAGACTGATGGGTGTTCAGGGCTCACTATAGTTTACCTTTTTATATTGTTGTGTCATTTCTTTTACAACTTCTATTCAGTTTTGTTAGCTTCCAATATATGTCTGCAAGTGTCCCAAACACGAGTCTGTGACACATGTGTCATTACATTCTTATAAAAAAAAAAGGGTTTGAGGAATGGATAGCTCATGAGGTGGTTGTGGTGCAGAGGTAAACCTATTGGATAGCTCATGACATGTTGGGAAGATTTGTCAGTCACTAAACAAACAAAACGGATGGAGACAATGTAATCCCTGGGAATTAAACCTTTGCCTTTGTTTCCATACTCTGAAAGTGACCCCAACCCAACTCTTGTGTTCCAGATAAGGCAACTCCACCAGTACAAAGCCCATCACTTGGTCAATTCTCAACATTAAAGAGTCGAAATCAAATTGTTTTAGCTGTGTCTAATTAGAAAATCTCATGTTCATCTAGAATCCCTATGAAATAGATTATTGGCTAGGACCATACTAAGATTTTTTTAATGAATTCAAACACAATCTTCCAATCAACAAACCAAATTGGACAGTTTGTAAGGTTCAATTCAATCAATCTTGTTTCATCAATTATTAGACCTACAAACAAGTTTAAGTTCTTTTTATTTTATTTTATTATTATTTTTATTTTTATATACAAAAAGGTGCCGAAATCCTTTCTTGTGACGACCTAGGTCCCGAGATATGAACAAGGGTCCCAGTATTTAAGGGAGAGACTTCGTCTTTGCCCTCTCTAGCTCAGGACTTTTGACACCTTACCGCACGAAAGTGACACATTCTTTAAGGATTTGGCTTTAGGGATTTCTTTGAAGCAGACAATTTGGACTTGAAATTAGGTGATCTAGAATTCGACCTACAACAAAAATTTTAGGTCAGGTCACCAAAAATGAATATGGCCAATTTTTTAGTGGGTCGAATTACCTAAAATACCTTACAAGTTAAACAACTCCCATGAAACTGTACATTTTGTTTGTAAAATCTGAACATCTTTCAAGTTAGATTTGGTTCAGATGTTTTAATCTGAACCTGAATTACCTACTCTATTAGGCCTTGTTTAGGTCGTCTACTTCAATTGTCTATAGAGGTAGCTGGAATGAGGTGAAATGTCTATAGAGAATAAAAGCTTTGTTTGATAATCTAATGTTTGAAAAAAGTTTGAAAATGAATTTTAGATAATGAGATTGTTTGGTAAAATTGTTTAAAATGAGAGGTATTATTATGAAATGACCAAAATGCCCTTAATGCAAAAAGAAAAGGACAGAAATTAATTCAGTACCTTATATAAAACATGTAAATGTTACTATGTGGTTGACTCATCTTATAATTATGTCTACCGTGCAGATTATAATAAGAGGTAAACTCAGACGAAGCCCGAGGTCTACCACTTACATTGTTTTAACAAACAAAGAGGTAAACGCACACCCATGTGTATGTGTGTTTACCATCTGACGATATATCTCACAATTAAAGGGTCCACCGCACAGACACATATAGTGATGAATCTAAATCTAACAAACTAGGACATTAACCCATATTCATGTGGGTTTATCATCTGACAGTATACCTCACAATTAAAAGGTCCACCGCACACACAAAGAACTATGATGGACTTAAATCATAAGTTTACCCACATATGTTCTCGGTCCACCATACAGTGGTTAAAGAGTTGTTGACAATAAATGACTAAATTAACATAGAGAGGGAGGGATAGATGAGTAAAATAGCATCATAAATTGAGTGGTATCGTGGGTATCATATTTCATATAAACTCTACAGTGTTTCCCACAGAAGCAATCCAACTCCTGTGGAAAAAAATTCATGCAGAGCCTTTATATGCATCTATACCCATTCATACAGAGCCTCTATTCACACTCAGACTAATCATCATTCGAGATTTGTTCACATATTAAGAATTTCATATCTTCTTAAGGATGTGTTGAGTGGAGATCGAAAACGAGACTTCTTTCCACTCACGTAGCATGTGTTAACCAACTATGTCATTCTCATTGGGTTAATTTTGAAATATACTCGTCACGTAAATTACCATGTCATTTTACACCCACATTAATAAAAAAAAAAAATTGTACAAAATTTGATACATTTGGCTTTTGGTTGAGAGGGTGTAGTTGCGGAGTCCACTCAACTTAACCCATCTTTGCAAATACCAATGAAATTCAAGGGCATATCTGTAACTCCACCCTGTAATAGCCTTCTATTACCCGTTAGTTGTACACATTTTACAAGACTGTCCTCTCTAAACAAAACCCAAAACTATGGGTCTGTCTGCCAAAACACAAAAAATAAAAGAAAAATAGAACATGATTATTATTTCAAGGGATTCCAGCCAAAAAGAACTAAACATAATTAAGAAAACCAATGCACAATCATGACCATGATATTTTATTAAAACACTTGTAACAACTCCACCACCATAACTATCTTCACCTAATCATGCAACTTAGCTCCAAAGGAAAAATAATTCTACTAGCAACATTTTATCCACAAAAAAATACAAACATTTTCCCGGAAAGAGACAAACAACCTGTAAGCCGAGAAAATGACTTCCCGCCGGCAACTGAGCGAGGAAAAAGCTGACCCATATGGCAGACAAAAGCATTAAAGCGTAGCCTTCATTGAAAGAGGTGCCATACCTATATTCGATTACAATATTTTGAAACCCAAAAAAATATATAATTTTTTTGCTTTTTCTCAGGCAATTTTTTTGAAGAACAAAAAATTAAAATGATTTCCATTACACATTCGGATTCCAAAGGCTCCACAAACGCGAATTGAATAGTCCCAACACGTCCGGCAGTACCTTCCTCGCCAAACCCTTGTGTGTGCTCGCCGCCGAACACTTCACCACCATTACCAACTTTTCCTCCGCCGCAACAACCACCTCTGGAAGCTTCTCGATCACCTCTTTTGACTCTTCTTCGCAAATCTCCGAAGAATCCGGTGGCGGCGACGGCGACAAATCGCTAACCGGAAAGCTCTCCGGAACCTCCGGTGGAGCTATTTCCGGCATCGGCGACGGCGAATCAGGCGGGGCTAGAGCAGAAACCGGAACATCCGCGCGACGGATCGTCTTGTCTCTCCGCTTGCTTCTGGTGGTCTTTTTTGTTATCTCGCCGTTGGCGAGATGGTCCTCGAAAGCTTCGATGGCTTGGTTGATGAGCTCGCGGTTAGGGGAGGAGTCCCAGCGGAACCAGAAGCTGGTGTAGCAGTCGAAGCAGTCGCATTCGAACACCGGCGGCTTGTGCGGCGGAGCCGCGGCGGAGTTGGCGGTGGGCTTCTTGGAGGATTTCTTCTTAGGGTCTTGCGTAGTGTTGGTGGTGGTTTTCAAAGAGCGAGTAATGAGGTAGGCGAGGACCTCGCGGTCCTCGAGAGAGAGGAGCGAGGCCAGAGCGAGAATGGCCGCCGGGAGGAGGTTGAGGACAGAGAGAGCGTCCGTCTCCGGCGAGGACGCCGACGACGGAGAAGGGTACACTTTACCTTTGTTTTTTATCTTCATTTTGGGGAGCAGGGCAGGGAAAAAAGGAGGTGTGAGCAGTGAGAGTGTGGATATGGTGAAGTGGTGGGTGAAGGGTTTATAGAATTATTTATTTAAGTTGATAAATAAGAAAGTGAGAAAGTACGATCGGGAGAGGTCACCGTCTCTTCATTTCTCCGCTTATCACCACGCTCTCATTCGGAGCGTTTGTCACACTTCCTAACATAAGATTTTTTATTTTTATGGATGTAACATAAGATTGATGTTATTGCTTCGGGGTAATTGCACAAAGCACTCATAAACTATGCGTTTCTACAAATTATACTCTTGAAGTTTGGTTTGAGACTTTAAACATTTATAAACTATTCAAAGATGTTTTCATCCATGACAACGTTTGTTGAAGGGTAAAATGAACAAATTACCCTTATTTTTTTCTTTATTTTTAAAATATAAATAATATTAAGGGTTAAATGGTTTTGGCTCCTCTGGACTCGCACTTTTTTTTAATTTAGCCCCTGCTTAGGGTTTTGCATTGTTTTAGCCTTTACATTGATATTATTTTTTATTTTTCCCCTAGTTACCTGTTGTTGCAGGTCAAAAGTTGTCACATCAACCTCATAAGACACGTAATCGTGCCATCACACAAAAAGTGTCACGTAGATATGACAAACGGTGCCGTTACGATAAGTCTTGAAGAAAACACAATTCACGCAATTGTACTCACAAAGTAGAGAAAACTGAAAGGGTAATTTTTTGTGTTTGAGGTTTCCATTGTAGGGGTTTAGAACAAATTTGGTAGAAGGTAAACGAAGAGCAGAGCAACGAATGCAAAGTGTATATACCAGTAGAGGTTGAAGACATCAGGTAAGTTGTTTATATAAGTGGTGCAGTTTATGGTTTTGCCATTGTTATCTTCTCTTTTGTGTCTTATTAGTTCATATCATCAAAGTTTCTCACTATGCATATATTTAATAGTAAAGTTTGAATCTGTAACACATCAAAACTAGTTTGTAAATAGTGTATTTAGTGTTAATATTCACAGAACAACTGATTTGGTAAATTAAAGATTAAGACCTTTTAAGAGAAATCTGGATTGTGTATGAATTGTATTGAATGATCGTTGATGTTTATGTTTTTGTTGATTCGATTAGGCAAATATTATGGGTGAGAAGTTTGGAAGAGTCAATTTCGTGGTCAATTTTGATGGAAAGTTTGTTGGTAATTCAGCTGATAAGATTTACGTTGGAGGCAAAGTTGGGCATATTACAGATATTGATTTAGATTATGTCTCGTATTTTGAGTTGATTGGCTTGTTTGAAGACAACACTATAAGGTATTGTGAGGAAGATGAGATTTTGTACTTGAAGCCTGGTCGAAAGGAACAAATTTGGGATTCGTTAGTGAAAATCAGTGGTGACAAAGAAGTTCAGCAAATGATTTGTGATTATGAAGGTACTAATCGGGATTATGTGCTATACATTATGCATAAACATTATCTTATTGATGGAGGTATATCTGAGGCAGAGGAAGTTGTTAGAGACCAAGACATCCGAGATGTGGTTCAAGATGATAATGGTACCCGAGACGATGTTGGAGATGATAATGATATTGGGAATGCAAATTCAGATGCAAGTGATGAAATTTTTGATGTTGTTGGAGATGTAATTGGTAAGTGGGGGTTTATTGATTACAAACATTTGCAAGACAATGATGCAGACAATGGTAGTGACGTTGTGAGCCAAGAAGTGACAGATATCGATAGAGTTGCATTTCCATTGTTCGCCGAAGAAAAACAGCCAGAATTATTCATGCATGATGTGTTTGATGAAGCTGGAGAGAAACACGAGAAGGAAAAGAGAAAAAAAAACCTATTGCAAAGGGGAAAAAGAAAGGGAAGTCGATGTTAAAAATTGGTTTGTGCGAGCCAGACTTGTTTGAAGAAACTGAACTTCATGCACCTTCTGAAAGTGATAGTGATGAAGGTAAAGTAAGACCACCACCATATGAAGCTGACATTGAAATCGAGAATATTCAATTGAAGCCGTTTCAGAATTTTGGTTCAGCTAAGGTATTCGGAGAGGTTGTCCGAGAAATAGCTATAAGGGATGGTCGGAGTGTTGTCTTTGTTAAAAATGAGCCTAAAAGGGTTACGGTTGAATGCACTAACGAACATTGTGACTATAGGCTTCACGGTAGTTTGGTTCCAGATAGTGGAGACTTTCTATTGAAAAGGTGGCAGTTTGAGCACACTTGTGCACCAAATTATAGTCTTGTACCAATGTCGTCAAGATGGGTGCTTAACAAATTTATGGATAGGTTTAGATCAAACCCTCACTATACTGTGAAATCCTTAATTGAAGATGTTGCCAATAAATATAGCGTAGATATCACACTCAACCAAGCTTATAAAGTGAAGAAAGACGCGATGGTGAATCTATATGGTGACTTCAAGAAACAATATGAACAAATGTGGGACTATTGTAATGCGTTATTGAAGTGCAACAATGGTCGAGATTGTGTAAAACTTAAGTTCGAGAAGGAGAGATGTGATGTAGACAAATATTTGTTCCAACGAGTGTTCATATCATTTGAAGCGACAAAGAATGCTTTCATGAATGGTTGTCGACCGGTTATTGGATTAGATGGTACATTTTTAAAGGGAGGATATGGAGGAATCTTACTAACAGCAACATGCAACGATGGCAACAACAATTGTTTGTTGATAGCCTATGCTGTCGTGGAGAATGAATGCTATGCCACTTGGAGATGGTTCATGGATCATCTAACTGATTACATTGGCTCGGAATGGTGCTTCATATCCGATAGAAAGAAGGTAATCACTCAAATATATCTTATGGTGTCTGTTTTTATAATCTGCCATAGTCATTTTTTTTGGCTTTGCAATTCTGTTTTGCTGGAACTATCAATTAACTTATGGTATATGCCTTTGTTTAAATCAATTTTATTTAGTTTCATTTGTGATCCTTTTCATTTATAAATAGCAATTGCTTTGTTTTCAATAATCTCTCTTAGTTATAGTCTTATTTTATGTACTGAATCAGTTATGGCCTTAGTTTGTGATGTTCTAACTACACTAATGCTTCATTCTTTGTGATTTAGGGTTTGCAAAGGATTTTCGAGAAGGACATGGAATACTGTGATTGGAGAATTTGTTGTTGTCATCTCTATGCGAATTTTAGAGACCAAGGGTTTGGAGGCAGTGTTTTGAAACAATTGATGTGGAATGCTGCTAGGTCCTACTGTAAAGCTGATTTCGACTCATACATAGCTGAGATTGCCAAAGTCAATCCAGAAGCTTGGCAATACTTAAGTGCCATTTCTCCTAGGCAATGGAGCAGGCATGCCTTCAAAGTACATACTAGATCAGATGAGCTCACTAATAATTCGTCCGAGTCATTCAATAAGGACATCCTTGGCTTAAGGGATAAACCCATAATCACTATGTTAGAGGGCATTAGGACAAAGATCATCTTAAGTTCTAGCAAAAAAGAGAAGGAGCTGCCAACCACCAACTTGCTTACACTCCCCTTGCCTTGGGAAGATTGAGCGAATCTATGCATGGAAGTAGGTACTGCAAACCTCTTTACTCAGGGAATAAGGTATATCAAGTGGAAGACAGAGATAGAAGGTGGGTTGTGGACATACAGAAGGGTGAGTGCGGTTGTGGTTTTTGGGAACTCACGGGAATACCAAGTAGACATGTTGTGAGTACACTACAAAAAAGCGGGGAAATGCCAGAGTCACACATATCAGAGTTTTATTCTCTTGAAATGTATAGAAAATGTTACTCGGAAATCATACATCCACTCCCTAGTGCCGATCAGTGGGAAAAAACTGGTTTGTCTCCACTTGCTCCACCAATTGTGAAACCTAAAACTGGAAGACCGGCGCACAAGAGAAGACGATCGAAATATGAAGATCTTGATAAGCCGAGAACAAGAATGAAGTCACAAAGGTGTTCAAATTGCAAACAAATCGGCCACAAGTATATTCTCGTCCAAAGCCACTTGTTGAGGGATTAAAAATTCGTAAACGTCCGTCCAGAACAAAGACCAAGTTAAGTGATGAGGTTGAGGACCAACAGGTCAATGAGGACCAAACAGAGAGTGAAAATGCACAAGACACTTCAACTGAAGGCTTAAACGAGATTGAACCAACAACCTATAACATGTCGTATGGGAGGAAACAAAAACAAGTTAAAAAAGCAAAACTGACACCTTTCCGAAGTAAGAGACTGAAGATTACATCACATGAAGGGGTAAGAAATTACTAACATTATGTTTACATACTAATGGATAATTTTAGTTCTAAAGAATGATATTGTGGATACATGTGACATTTTAGGCTTCTTCTAATAGTGCTCAACCAACTTTGGTTCCAAGATATGTAGAAACTAATTCTGGCATGGGTCTAGTTTATGTGGTAAGCTATTATTGTTCCATCATTGTTACTGCTTTAGCTTTGATTACATCACTTGTTACTATTTCATCTGCTTATGTTATTGTACCTGTGATACATAAATTTAGAAACAAGCTACTATTAGGGGTACTAAGACTGGGAGAGGCAGAGGGAGACCACCGAAAACTAAACATAATGAGGTATCTTTGTTACACTTTGTTTTACTGAATATGGTTGTTTTCTATTTGATAATAGTTCAATTAGATTTCAGTTTTTGTATTTGTACATGTCATGTTAATGGTTGTTTTAGTTTTTCATGTTTTGGCTGTGCAATATTTCTTTATAATCATTTTCAAATAGCTTTACTAATATTAAGAGACCTATGTATTTTGATAGGGGATTGAACCGCCTGCTGCAAACTCGAATGCACAATTGTTGAATCAAATGGTTGAGGAACAAGATAATGAAGATATACAAGCAGCAAGAGGTAAAGGCAAAATAAGAGGAAGAGGGTTACTAAGCAGAGGAAAAGGATGGAGATCTTCTCGGAGAACTCGTGACGATCATTGGGTTGGACCATCCAGGTTGTCAGTTAGTCAAACGAGTTCTTCAACGGGGAGACCAGTCCATGAAGAAGAAAGACTGAACTTGTCTCAACCTACAACATCAACAAGCAATCCCGGAGGGACACTTGAACGTATAACCAATCAGACTCCTGGAGTGTTAAATGAGATTCAACACAGGGTTTTAAAGAATTGGGTTAATTCCTTAGTAGGATAGAGGAAGTAGATTACCTACTGTTTTACTATGATTTTGGTGCTTTAATAGTTTCTAAATGTTACTTCGAAAAAAAAAAATTGCACTACGAATGGTCATTTGTTATTTTTAACTCACAGATGGTTAATATTTTGTGGTATCATGACACTAACTTGGTATGTTAATGGGTTCGGTTCCAATTCTTTATAGTCATTTGGTACTATTGCTCAACCATTTAAATAGATTCTTTTGCTTTCTTGTTGATATTCAAGTTTGTCAGACACTTTGTTCTGTTGATCTGTGTAGACCTCAAAAATTTGATGGGTTTCTGAGAAATTAAACAGAAATGGAACTTGGAATCTTATCATTTATTAATTATTGTGAAATTATCAGATTGTGATATAGTTTATTATACCAGCAATCAGAAACACAAAAGCTTATTATAACAAGCTAAAAGGCTACATTAACAAACCATTGAAAGAAACACCCAACTCATTAACAAATCATCTCAACAAACCATCAAAGACTTCATTCATTTGACAGAAATAATTCACATTACAATGTCATCAACCAAACAGATATAGACATCAACATTTCAGTTCTTCCATGAAACAAACTTTCAACAAAATAAACTAGTAGGTTACTGACAGACACAAGTTAGTATGCTAAAACTATTGTATTCATTTATTAGTCTAGTAGAATCTCGACACACTTATGCACCACTTTGTCCACCACTATGTACATGCATTCCCTTTGCACAGTATGATGAGAAACTGAAAGTAAATGGAGATGAATATATTATCTAAGCAATTCATCAAACTCTCTTAATTTCCCAATTCCATCATCTCAAGACCCACAAAATTATCTTTTTGGATCAACAATTCCATTACACTTGTTTTCCCACAATTGACTTCTATACCAACAGTGGCTCACTATTGAAATCGAAGAAAAATCACAATTGCTGAAGAAATCTCTATCAATTCTCAGATACTCAAACACAAAAAATTACCCATTCAATTTTCTCTACTTTGTGAGTACAGTTTGCGTTAATTGTATTTTCTTCAAGACTTATCGTAACGGCACCGTTTGTTTCACTGATGTCGGCGCATCATGTTGGCTACTGATTTGAAAATCAAAATTAAATTGTGTGTTTTGTTTTGTTTTCCAATTACTCCACTGCAAAACGGTGTCGTTTTTCCTAACAGCAATGGAAACAAAAAAACACAACGTATCATTTACAAAGTATAAAGAATAAGATGCTGACTTGTCATATCTACGTGGCACTTTTTGTGTGATGGCACGATGACGTGTCTCATGAGGTTGATGTGGCAACTTTTGACCTGCAACAACAAGTAACTAGGGAAAAAATAAAAAAATAATATCAATGTAAAGGCTAAAATAATGCAAAACCCTAAGCAGGGGCTAAATTAAAAAAAAGTGCGAGTCCATGGGAGCCAAAACCATTTAACCCAAAAATAAAATAAAAAAGTAACATATATAACCAACGACATCAAATAATTAACGGTTTATATTGAAGAAAAAACCCCTCGAGTTATCTCTGTCAAAGTATCTAACAACTAGCACTAAAAAGGTAGTATCAAAACCCAAAACGTAATCGATATGCTACTGTGCGATTAAATAATCATTAATTCACTTAAGATGAGACGTCTTCTTTATTTAAAGTTTTCACTACAAAAGAAATGCATATATATCTATTCTGACTACTCTAAATGATGAAACTGATCACTGCTCTTGTGGCTGGATATAAAGGATGGTCATTTTAACACATGATTAATCCTCATCAGCTCTATTCTCATAAAACAACACAACTACTTCAGACTTGCGAGAGCGCAAAAATGGAGGGTGAGATGTACAATTATGCCCAAGTATGGCTCACTGTAATTTTATCACTCTGTTACTGCTACTTTGTAGTTGCCAATATCACCCAAAAGGGCCTCACAAGGCTCTTTTGTGTCCTTCCTGTGGTTTGTCTCTTTCTTGCACTCCCTCTCAACCTCCATTCCGTACATCTTGGAGGCACAACTGCTTTCTTTATTGCTTGGCTCGCTAACTTTAAGCTCTTGCTTTTTGCTTTCGGGAGAGGTCCTCTTTGTGGAGACCAATCCATCTCTTTAGCAAGTTTTGTGGTTCTTGCGTCTCTCCCTATCAAGATTCAGCAACACTACCCATCTTTCAAATCTCCATGCTCCAATTCACTTCTCAGCAGTGCCACAAAGGTTCTTCTTCTGGGAATCTTGATAAGAGTGTACGATTACAGTGACCGCATCCATCCCAAGGTCATCTTGTTCCTCTTTTGCTTCCACATTTACTTGTGCCTTGATATAATACTAGTTGTGCTTGCAGCTCTGGCTCGAACCCTGTTGAAGCTAGAGCTGGAGCCACAATTCGACAAACCGTACCTCTCCACGTCACTGCAAGACTTTTGGGGGAGAAGATGGAATCTAATGGTCACCAGCATCCTACGCCCCACCGTGTATGAACCCATCCGAGACCTCTCCTCACGCGCGCTGGGCCGGAAGTGGGCTTCACTTCCTGCCGTCATGGCAGCCTTCGTCGTGTCCGGGATGATGCACGAGCTCATATTCTACTACCTAGGCTGCATGAGGCCCACCTGGGTGATCACCTGCTTCTTTCTCCTCCATGGGGCCTGTTTGGTAGCCGAGATTGCTCTCAAGAAGCTGCTCGCCGTCGGGACTGGTCTCGGGAACCCTGACCGTCGGATTCATGATGGGGACAGTCCTTTGGCTCTTTCTTCCGCAACTCCTCCGGTGCAACATGTATGTTAGGGGTGTTGGGGAGTATGCAGCGATAGGGGTGTTCTTAAAGGACCTTGTTGTTGCCGTTGGAGACTTGTTGATCTGATCTGTCTGAAGCTAGTAACCTAGCTACCAACATCCCGCAGGCCAAGTGGTCAATGCACCCTTTAGACATTGTTGTGTCTCGAGTTCGAATCACCATAAGGACATGTTGGTCATGAGTTAGGGTTAAATGGAATAA
>JAYMTK010000830.1:0-19012 GCA_036897405.1 Pelargonium myrrhifolium
TTATCATTTGATTTGATATTGAGATCTTTTGCATCCTATAATTGATGTTGATTTTCGTTTACAGGCAATGTCACCTCCTCGGCTTGTTCATCTCCCCATTATAATTCATCAATTACTTATGATTAGTGTTACCTAACTGATCATATGCTCGTACCCTGATTGATGTAATAGGTTCATGAGTGATATGAGACTTACAATTAAAAATATAAAATGTCAAGGTAGTGCATATTTTATTTTGGAACATTGATAGTTAGGAAGAGATGATGGTGGGTCTGAGTGGTGGGTTGTTCCTTTTTTTTTTTTTTTGTAATAAAAAAATGGTTTTTAACTCCCTGAACTTACAAAAATTTTAGATTAGACCACTTCCTGACGTGACACACCTGCATACGTGGACGGTGACGTGGCACACACGCTAACGTGTCAGTGGCAAACCGGGAGCAACCGATAACTTGGATCTAAATCACAATTTTTTGTAAATCCAGGAGACTCCACAAGGAAGAATCCTAAATAGGGGCCTAATCTCAAATTCATGCAAGTCCCGGAGGGTCTAGAAACATTTTACCCGTAAAATAATAATAGAATACCTAAGCACACATAGATAATAGATTAGTACACTTAAAGAAAAGTACCATCTTTGATGGTTCTTGACATGAAACCCATTCCCCTATTTTTCTTTAGTATTTCTCTTTGCTAATAAAATTCATTGCTGATTAAGTTTGTTGATAGGCTTTTTGTGGGCTATAAGATTTGTTGATACTCATTCTTTGATTCCCATAATTTGGCCCCCACTTTTCGTATATACAAACCCGAAATAGAATCCGAAAAATTGGACTTGGCTGGATGATCATACTTCGATAGGATAAAACACTATTGCCTGTAATATAGCTCCATGAGAGCTTGACATTTATGTCCATGCGAATCTCAAACAATCAAGTAAATCAACTGAAACCAAGAGAAAAATAAAATACGACAAGGTACAGTTTTGTTGAAAATGTGAATTGAGCTGTGCCTGAATGTGTGTGCATATATATATATATATATGCTGAAATCGCATTCTGGAATCATATAAAGGAACTTGGGGATGTGCTGTAGTAGTAAACTCTATTTGTAGTTCTTTTCCTCATCACAATACCCGACTCCAGCAAATAATCAGCTAACATGTCCGTTTTGGAAGATGATCACACACTGAAAATTTAGCTGTGCACTTTGAAACATGTCAAATGCGGGAACAGTTGAAGGAGCTCATCCCGACTTCGTTTCTGCACGGGGAAGAAGAAATATACATAACAATTATGAACACCATCGATCTCAGTCTTAATGACTCCATAATTTGTTTGCATAAACAAGTGGTGGTGTCGTGTACCTTAATTCCAATACACCCATTGACATCGAGGGTTGTAATTGTGTTTGAGCAGGTCTTTGAAAGGGCCTCCAGGCATTTATCAGTCACCCCAACTATGCCAAACAAGCTGCATTATGCTCTTTATAATATCAGGAAGGAACCATAACTATAATTAACTGACAGCCACAAGGTCACTGCCATGGCTTACGCTATAAAGAATCATAGGAAACGAACTAGAACAGTTTCACGATAAATTAATTGAAAATAAAAATCAATTGTCTGATTATAATTGTTTGAAAACATTGCATTCCCACGAGTAAATTTATGGATCCTTCTATTAATTGTACTTCTAGTTCTCTATCCTAGATAGCTTGTGTAGATGTTAAGGCGGTAATTTGAGTCATAATTGCATTAATATCTATCTATATATATATAAAGACAATAACACTTGCAAATACATACATCAACTGGCATAAGTTAAGGTCTATCCCAGGGATACAAAAATATCCATTTTCCTAAAATTAATTTTAAATGAATCAAATTTTAGGATAAGCTCAGAAACCCCTATCAAGTAAGTAGACATAAAATTTGCCATATCCACATTCCCGATTCAACTACAAATAATTAACCTCTATGAAGAGCATATACAGTATGTTCATAGATCATTAGCATACTCCGCTTAGCTCATTACCATCAACTGTTAAATGGATTAGCAATCAGGATACTTAGTTTGGAGAAGCATAAAACAAGGAAGTGACAGTTGAATATTTGATGTCTAGAAGGAAAATCATAGTTTCATTAGTAACAGATAGAAGACCAGCCAGAAACGAGGTGTCAATACTTTCAACTTTTACTAATCAAGTTAAATACTGACCTAAGAAATTCAAGGGAGGTGCAACTACGTGCAATAGCTATGACTCCCGCATCAGTGAGGCGAACACACCTGTCAAGAAGTAGAAAATTGTGTGAAATTCAATCAGCTTATCTCCTTTTGGTTCAAGGTGTCTTAGGGAGATTGAAAACTTTACTCACCATGTCAAATTGAGAGATACAAGCTTCTTGCAATTAGCAATACAGGAAAGTCCATCATCAGAAAGGCTCTGGAAACCAAATTTCTCATTAGTATCAATCCAAATTCAGGAAATTTAGTCTTCCACAGTTATTCAATAAACAATTATATTTACCTGGGCACCACATAGATCTAAAAAATTTAGATGTGCAAGAAGGGAAATCTTCTTGTACGCTGCATCTGTGAAACTGGAAAAAAGCAACTCAGCTATGCCACAATGTAGAAACCCAAACCACAATAACTAAATTATACCATTGCATACCTAGAAAGAGCATAAAGATTTAGACTTTGTAGATGAGAGCACTTGAGCAATATCTGTTGCAAGCCAGCATCTGTCAGCTTGATACACCTAGTAATATAATTTATAAAACACACAAGCACAAACAGTTGCATATAAGTTTAGTTCTTTAGTGCAACTTCAATAAAATGCTTAATCCTCCTAACCAATGTAGTTTCGGTATTACCTTTTGTGTGTATCACAAAACACGTTGCATGAGAGGTTTGGTTGCATTCACAAACACGGGTAGTGAAATTAGAGCACTCATGTCTCTTAGGTATCCACCCCAAGCTGCTGCACCTCGTCCTTGTCCTAGCAAGTTACGAATGTCCTTCACACAAACACCTTGAAAACAATCTTGTCACGGCGTTTCTTCTCTAGTACTTGGCATTCCCTTATCTCTCTCCCTAAAAGAATTTGCTCTAAATTTTCAGCAATGACTCTGTGAGTGAAATAGTGTTGCACATACTTAAATAGGTGAAGAGATCCTTTTGAATTGATCCACAAAATCAGCAAATCCAGTTTTTATCAACCTTAAAGAAATCTCACCATATCTTTTGGGAACTTTGAATTTTCAATGCCTTGCACTTAAAAAGAGATGAGCTGATTTTGTGTGGTGCCTTTTGGGCCACCATAAGCTCCATACGTGGGTTGCTTCATCCATAAGCCTCACACATTGTACCAATCGGCTCAAACACACAACAATCCACCAAAATGCAATCAAGCCTAAACCAGATCCATTTGGCATGCTAGACAGTAGACACATAGTCCAGCTAGCATGTGCGACCCAACTCAATTGGCTTGCAGTCTAAACTGGTTTGCACACAGTGCCTAGCTGACTTGGTCATCTTGCCAAGTCGGTTAGCCTCCTGGCACGCATTTTCACAAAACGTTTTCTTTTTTGTCTGGAACATTTTTTTGGAGTTTCTATTAGTGCTTATGGTTTGGGAACACTTTCCAAACACTACTAAAATTTTGCATAAACTCGTTTTGTGATCCAATTTGAACTTGATTGCATTTTAGTGGACTGTTTAGTGTTTGGACCGAATGCTATAATGTGTGGGGCTTATGGATAGAGCAACTCACACATTAGTGAGCCCATAGTGAACCACACGGCACAACACAAAGTAGCTCCTCCCGTGTTGAATGCAAGACATTCAAATTGAAAGTTCCCATAAATATGGTGATATTTCTATATGGTTGATAAAAATCAGCTTTGCTAATATTGTGGATCATTTTTTGTGTATGCAGCACCATTTCACTCACCAATTCATTACTGAAAATTGAGAGCAAAAAAATTATAGTGACAAGGAGCTGCCGGATAATAGAGAGGAAACGTCGAGACAAGTTCGTCTTTCAGGTGTTCGTATGAAGAACATTTGTAACTTGCTAGCACAAGGACGAGGTGCAGCAGTTCGAGGTGAATACCTATGATACAAGAGTACTCTATTTGTGATAACAACCAAACCTCCCACAATGTGCTTTGTGAAACATACAAAAGGTAATATCGAAACTACACCGGTTATGATCATCTTTGATGGATCGTGAATAGGTTTTTATGGGACTAAATTTTGTAATGGCATGATACTTCCGCTGCCCCTTCCCATTAAAACCCAACAGTCCAGAACGGCAGATATCATGTAAGGAATATATTATGGATTTGATTAAAATTACATGCTTTGCACAAATGTTTACGGTTTGAACAACTAATTAAGAAAAATAATCAGTCCAAATAATAAATAAATTAAATTAAATTAAATTAAATACCTAGTTACGTTTAACAACTCCAATACTTGATAATTGTCAGCAACTAATTGCATACTTTTGTCAGTGATATTCTGCAATTGTCACAAGAAAACATTCCATTCAAAGACATTCTTTAAAAATAAAATTTTGGAGGCACAACAGCCAAGTAAAATAATACAAGTGCAGGACAAAATGGAGATGTGCGTATAGCAATTTCATATATTGATTTGCAGGAATTTAGAATATAATCATAAGAAGATGTCGCAAAAAGAATGGTTATGCTAAGAGTAAATATATATACTAATAAAGTTAACTCCATACACACAAATCACAATAGCATCTATCCAATAACTGTTATGTCCTGCAGCACTTATAAATGACCTTTCTTCCCAAAGCTACATAAGAAAGCAAATCCAGAAACATATTGGTGGGACAGACCATCTAAGTTACACAAATCACCATTTGAAGGGTTCCCAAATTGTACAGGTAGATTTTTTCTTGACGGCTGCCAGGGGAGACAGATCGCTAAAAGCTTCTTGAAGGCTTATTACTGTAGTGTCATATGGCAGGTACTTGCCCTACTTTAAGGTGGAAGGGAGATTTCACTTAAGCTTAACACCCTAAAAGCTTTTGAAGGACCAGGCTTGGTGGGTGGAAAATGAGCATTATAAGAAAGTGGAAGGGCATCCTGTCTCAGCGGGACGCTCTGGCCCTCCATGGGAATAAGTGTGCTTAAGGCGTGACTTTTGTTCTCATGAAAGCACCTAACATGCAATATTGTTGAAGTCTTCCATTCACTATAAGATCACCTTCAACGCTCCAGCTGTTTCCAATAATTCAAAACCTTTACTATTTGAAAAAATGTTGGACTTGACTTCAAGAAAAATCAAAATCCTTTACCAACACTATCCAAGAAATATCCAACTCTATTGGATGCACTTCTGGACTTGAAACAGAAATCAAACTCATGTGAAGGGGTTTGGAACACCTTGCTTATACTGCCATCAGTCATCACCTTAATCATTAGGCAGTTAACCCACCTCACCAGATTTGCAAGCAATAAACCAAAGGTTTGGTACATGTCACACAGGCTTGGAAACATACATACCCATTAACCCACAATTAGTGAAGAATCACAAAAGAATGGAAGAGCCTTAAGGAATAAGTAAGCTAAAATTCAAAAAACCCGCCACCAAGCCATTTCCTAAAATAAGTTAAGGTTGGGTAAATGAACCCTTTAGGCTTTAGCATAACTGTTTGGGATCTTCTACTGGTATTCTCCTCCACTATCATATCTTAACTTAGATATACCTCTACCCTCTATAGTATCTCCTCACTAAATTATCTCACATTTCCTCAGAGGGTCATTAACCATTCTACACTACAGATGTCTAAACCACGGTAGTTTTCCCACATTTTCTCTTCAATTGAAGCTACTAATTCTTGCTCGAATAACTTAATTCCTAACATACTTCCTCGAGTTACCACAAAGTCATATAAGCATTCTCATCTTTGCTACCCCTAGCTTATGGATTTGGCATTTAAAGTCCTACATTCAATGCCATATAACATCATTGGTCATAACCTATAAAAACCTTCCCCTTTATCTTTAGAGGGATTATTTTATCAATGTTTATCATATCCTCTTCTGCAAAAGATTGAAATGTATTTGACTAGTACTAAAGCCGGCATTAAATGAAGTTACATGTGAATCTTGTTTCCTATACCCAAATCATACGTCATAGCAAAATTATAAATGGCCTCTCCTAACTCATTCTTATCCGAAAACATAAACCCCATGCACTAGCTCAAAACCTTTAACCTTGCAAACCCCTCCCTATTTTTTCCATTTTAATATCTCTAAGGTTGCATTTGGATTCTTGGAATTGATTTCAAATTCATGATTTCATTTTGAAACTTGAATTGTTGTATTTCAAATACAAATATAATGTACCCAATATAAAAAGGTGGAACACATTTTTCAGCGAACACTATATGATTCAGATGGCAGCATTAAAATTAGTAAAATTTCTTACCTTACAACCACTTAAATTCAAATCCACTACATGCCTGCAGTTCTTCACCAGATGCTTGATACCTGTATCGGTTACCCTGGAATAAAATGTACATTTAAATTTTATTTCTAACAATGAAATAGCTCTAAAAGAGTATTAATTTACGCTTCCCCATGGTTCATACCTCACATTCCAATAAATGGAGAAGACCTTCAGTTTGGGACTAGTGCTGGTTATGGATTCAATCCCTTTGTCAGAGATCTTCTGGCAACCATTCAGATTCAAAGACTCCAGGTTTTGAAGAGATTCCGCGGACTGTTAAATGCGCAAAATTTTATGACCTCAGAAATAAAATATATACTTCTTAAAATATTACTCTCATCATCTTTCAACACTTCCTACATCTCGCTTTCTACACCAAAATTACCAAATTCTTCAGTGTGATGAATAAGACACAATGTGTCAAATTTGAGAACATTACCTTACTAACAAGGAGCTCTAGATGTTTGTCGTCAATATCTTGTGCAAATTCAAGGTTTAGCTGCTTCAAATGCCTATATCTTGACTACAGGAAGAAGAAAAAAATCATCATTTATTCAGTACACTATCAATTGCATCTGAATCCCGAACTTGTCTCCTGTACCAAAAGACATTATTCCAATACCATGTTCATTTCAGTTCATAAAGATTATGCTATCAATTAAACACGGTCATTCCCAATGAGCTGAGATAATCAAATATCTTCAGATCCATTAACTTTTAAGATTATACTAGCAATCAAACACAACCATTCCCAATCCTACAAATTCATTTTATATCTGAAAATTTTGCTTTCAATTTCAACATCTCAGCACATATCATGAAAGCAATTGAAGTTTCTAAAATGCTAGAACTAACCAGTGAAAGTGCAGCTACGAGTCTATCTCCAGCATGACTCATCTCCCGCAAATCGATAACCTTAAAATTCAACAAGAAAAACCAAACAAGAGACTCAAAAATCTGAAGACTCGTCAAGATTCAGCAGAAGACAAAAACAGAAGAATTGTACCAGCCAGAGAGAAGCGTAGGAGACGAGAGTACGATAAAGCCATGGGCTGACCAGTAGCAGAGAGATAAGGTCCCTCTGAGATAGTCTAGTGCTCACTATTCGCAAAACTTTAGGCACTGTTTCTCTCCCCCAAGCTTCCTCCTCTTCAGCTTCTCTTTCTCCCATTTTTTTTTTCTCTCAGGCAAAAGGACAAACAGGATGTGTGCTCTCTCACAAGAACTCGAATTTCAGGGATTTTTTTTTTTTTTTCCTCTTTACGTAGCTCCAGCGTCAGAGAAGTCACAAGGCTCAGGCCCAATAGCAGAAAGAGAACCAGACCAAATGGGCCTAGATTGATGACGAGAGGATTTTTGACAAGTGGAGTTTCGAGACACAGACTATTCTGTGAAGCATTTTATCGAACACCTGGTGGGTATTTTCGTTCTTCACGCTCACACCCATGAACCTGAAAGCCAGATGGACCATCTTCTCAGTGCTATAGCAACAAACCTGGTTCAATCTCACCACCAGCACAATCAGTGTCGAGGCATAGTCAAGGTTCGGCTCAAATGGGTGAAAACGGAGGCCTCGATCAAACCTTTCGCCGACTGGACTGTCCCCGTCCTCCGGTTCATTCACAGGTACCGTACACTCTTTCACGAAATTCCGCATACACGCTACGCGAAGTTGCGAACCTACCTTGTTTCCGATTAACGGATATTGCACTAATGTTAGATGCGCAAGAACCAAATTTTCACCAGAATTGTGAGACTGATATGTTGAAAAAGTAGGACTTTACCGATCCAATCGATTATTCCCTCCAAAAAGAATCTGGCTTTGCCAAATAATTTTGATTCCCAAGTACCCATATCATTTTTCAGCTCTTTAATGCCGCAAATGGTATGGCATGTTTGAGACTATCACAGTGGCGAGTGGAATTTGCTGTTTCTGCTCTGCAGAGGAGTCATGAGATTGAGGTCAAGAGTTGATGAGTATAGGCAATGCAAGATGTGGCACACATCATTGACATTTCCTATGAATTTTCCTAAGAGCAGTGAACTTATGGAGAAACGGGTCGTTGCCTTGTTGGAGTTTTGCATGAGATATTGATTTTGACTATTCACAAGAAGGCTAAGAGGAATTATTTGAGGAAGGTGATGAAGAATTGAATCTTCCAAACAAGTTTACTTAGTTTTTTACTTGGTAGCCCAGGATTTCATTCCTCTCTTTGAAGTGTAAGACAACTACGGTAGCTCTAAAGGAAGGGTACCGGCGGGTAAAGCTAGTAGATCCTCACCCTCTTGTTCGTCACATAGAGAAGATCTCTAGCGTAATGAGAACAGGGCTTCTTTATCGGTCTAAAGTTGTAGACATGTTATCTCGTCGGGGCACCTTGCTTAATGGCATGAAGGATGAAACGGGAGAAGAAGAATCTGAGGATGCTATGAACCAGGTGATGAATGCTCCGGAGAGATTGATGATTCGGAGTTGGATGAAGGGTCTGATGAAAAATAAATACTATTGATCCAACAGAAAAGCTAGATTGCAACTTAGTTAAAAGAACAAGAACAAACATCAGTTTTTTGAGGTAAGAAATCCTATTACGTGTTAAGTATTGAAGTTCATTACTATGATTGCAATAGTAGATTCCTATTTCAGCTATCTCTAACTCAGTTATGTCTGGTATACTCTTACTCTAGGTTGTTATTGGAAGGCAAAATACATTTGGAGTGTAAGATTTAATATGTACCTTTCCATGGAAAAAAGAAAAGACCAAAATATTGCTAGTCACCTATCCTATATAGGTTTGTTTTATTCCTGTCACATTGAAAATATTGATCATCTGCTGAGGATTGAATTCTTTACAAATACCATTTAGACAGCAACTTAATTGAGTGCATTTCAGTTGCATTGTTCATTTACATAGCCACTTTCATATGCTATTTGTGTATGTGAATTTTGAATAGTGAAACATACTTAGACATCCTTAATCTTTGTAGTTGTTGGGCGCTTCTTGGTAGTTAGTATGAAATTTTGGGCCCTTTAAGAATATGGTAGATGTTTTGTCACAGAGATGGAATTTTAATTTTCCGGAGAGAGACAGACAGAGGTCTTTATTAACCAGATGTTCTGGTTTTAGCTTGGGTTCAAAATCATGGAGGCACTACAGCAACTGGTGAGAAATGATAACTTTAGTTACGGAACCTCTATCTTTAAATTTACATTTATTAACATCATAAATACTCCCAACATTCAAGAATCTAATCAACCCTCTATCTCCTTTCACTTTGTTTTCTTAGCTATTCAGTGCACTGCTTATGTTCTAATTA
Source organism: Pelargonium myrrhifolium (assembly GCA_036897405.1). NCBI lineage: Eukaryota > Viridiplantae > Streptophyta > Magnoliopsida > Geraniales > Geraniaceae > Pelargonium > Pelargonium myrrhifolium. The sequence continues at coordinate 9,807 of JAYMTK010000830.1, forward strand.
ATTCCATTACCATTTGTACTTACTCCTGTCTGGTTAAAGTGCATATTGATTTCAGAATCCTTATTGCAGCCCTGCAGGCTATCAAGCACGTAATATCGTCCCCACGACAGACTGACCCCGCACATTATCATGCAGACCAAGATGTTGGAATGGGATGGTGGTAAAAACAATAGTCTCTCTTTTGTTTTAAATCGGTGGACTTGGCCCTTATGTGTTATTCTTGTGCTTTGCTCTACATTTAGTACTTTCTCCAGAGAGAAATCTCGGATTCTCTGGAACTACTGCACTTGCAGCAAGATTTGTTAACATTTTAGTACCGTAAATATAATAGCCTAATTAGGAGATTTGGTTTCCCACATTTTGTTAATAGTTATATCATGGAGGGCAAGTTTTCCTCGTTTGAAAGAGGAGCAGAACATCGATTATCAAGAGACAAATTTTCATATATTCTAGTATGATCATGCAGACACAAACTGCACTCATTGCCAATCTTGGTTCTCTGTTCGGTAGGTTCATGAATATGCAACTTCCGTGCAAGAAACAAGGTAAAAATTTACTTGCAATAAATATTGTAATGTACCTAACCTGAGTGTATCAATAAGGTATATATGGTAATAAAGATAGTTGCCTTCTAGTATTAACCTCAGTACTCAAAAGAAAAGAAGGGTCGAAATGAACAAATATTAGACTTCAAATGTGAAGGGGACAAAAACATGCATTTATGTAGTCAGAGATGACAAATCCATCATATTGAAAGGAGTACTAATCCCAAGCACTGGTCACACCTGCACCATAGCCCCCAGTTGGAACTCCAAATCCACTGCTGCTGCTGCTGCTATTCCCTCCACCATAATCGGAATTCCTACTGTATGTGTTTTCCTTCCTGAAATCACGGCCACCAAATCGACCTCCCCCAGAACGCCGGTTTCTGCCACCTCCACCATAAGATGCTCTTGCTGCATATCGGGTGAGCCATGCAGGCACTTCCTGATTTGCTTCTTGCATTAGCTCAGCAAGTGGCCTGGCCATTGACAGATTGTTATCATTGAAGAAGGCTGTTGCCAATCCTGATTTGCCAGCCCGGCCTGTTCGTCCAATCCGGTGAACGTAATCATCAATGTCATTTGGGAGGTCAAAGTTGACCACGTGTGCTACATGTGGAATATCAAGACCACGGGCTGCCACGTCAGTTGCCACTAGAATTGGTGTGTTGCCACTCTTAAATGATCTCAATGCTTGTTCTCTTTCCTGCGTGGAGACCCATCAAATTATAACAACCATCTTGCCAGTCGCATGATAAACACAATAATATGATCACAGAACTTGACAAACAACTAAATGATAAATTCAAATCACAAAGCTAAGGGATACCACCATCCTTTTCCGAAAAACTACGGTTGAAGTCAAAGTGTAATATATATATGTATATATATATATATAGAGAGAGAGAGAGAGAGAGAGAGAGAGGATTTATCATAGGGAATATAAAATACTCTCTTTCAATAGACAGCCACTGGTATTTGTGGCAGAAAAGATGCAGATGCTGCTACTTTGATTGGACAGCAAAAGATTCATGTTTTGACCAGATTAAGTCGAGGCTTTCAAATTCAATCCACTTGGCAAAGAGAGCTTTCCTCAGCCAAATAAGCTCTTAAAACCCACTACTCTGCCAAGAGGCCCAGGACAAATATCCTAGCTAATTCCAGAATGCTCATAAAAAGTTTAAAAGACTAGAGCAATAACAATTACTCTACTGAGCTCCATAGCAAAAGGAAAGAAGACAGTATAGAGCAAAAGTTAGGTAAATGAAAGCAAAAATTTGAGGAAGAATACTAATTCCTTGAAAATAAGGAAAATCCACACGCAAGTGAGATGCCAATTTCTTATCTTTGTCGTTATGTACAACAGATTACAAAAGAGAACACCACAGTTGAAAGGAGTCAACAACTTTACAGTCACTGTTGACCTGCAACTAGCTTTGAATAACAACAAAATATCAAGTGTTGTTGCCTTGACTTAAGCTTCAAAATGTGTTTTCAAAAGTTGAAAGCAATTTGACTGACAAAGAAACCACACACTTAAATAAACAAAAAACCGAAACTTTATGCTTATATGAAGTATTATTTCAACCAACCTGTTGAGATCTATCACCATGAATAGAAGTTGCAGGAAATCCATTGATACACAACCAATGTTCCAACGAATCAGCTCCTTTTTTTGTCTCCACAAAAACTAATGTTAGAGCTTGCTGCAAATTCAATGACAATCTATTATTAATACAGTACTAAACATTTAACAGCTTATCAAATTGATCAAAATGAATGACTCTTCAGTTGAATAATGAGCGGCCACATATGGGTTCATACTACCTTCCCATGAACTCCATTCTCCCTTTGAGCATGAAGAAGGTCCATCAGGTGGCTTCTCTTGTCAGACTCATGAACAAATTCAACTCTTTGGACAATCAAATCAGTACTTGAACCAACCCTTCCAACAGCCAAGAATATGTAGGTAGAAAGAAAATCAGAAGCTAATCTCTGCATAACAATTAGAAACAAGAGAAAGACACAGGTCAGATGGATGTAACTTGAAATGTGAATTTTCAGAGCCACTTCTAGTATTAACCTTCATGAGAAAGTTTACTCATGATTTTATCCACATCAAAGTGTCAAAAACAGCCGTGCCTAAGAAATAATAATAGAAAGTTGGATAGATACCAAGATTAACAACTGAAGCAAACCTGAATTTCTTTTGGGAAGGTGGCACTAAACAACATTGTTTGTCTCATACCCGGTGGAGGCATGTCCATCTGTTCCACTATCTTTCTAATTTGTGGCTCAAAACCCATATCCAGCATTCGATCTGCCTCATCAAGAGCCAAGTATCTAATCATCTGCAATGACACTCTAGCCCTCTCAAGCAAATCAACCAAACGCCCTGGAGTTGCCACAAGAATGTCAACTCCTTTCTCAAGCTCTCGTAACTGACCACACAAAAGTTCGTCAGCAAATGTTGCCGAAAAGCAGTAATATTTATTAAAAAAAATAAGTCATCGGAAGCACCAACGTAATCAAGACATTAGTCCACCAGAATGTTATTTGAAACAATATTTACGCTAAAGAACATACAGTGAGATGACTCATTACATATAAGAAAACATGATGTACTTTCAAGTTTCAATATTCTATTAAGTATGAAGTAAACAGCTCCTATACACACTACTACACAGAAACGGAAGACATAGGAGCAGTGATAATAGCCACCACAATTTAAGCTTAGCAATTTATGATTTTTTTTTTTTTTTTTTTTTGGATCAACAAAAGAAAAAAAAACGGGACTCCAACCAAATCATAACAAAGCAAAAAACAAATCACAAGGAATTGGTGTTTCATGACTAATGTGATGTGATGAAAACCTGCTGGTTGATTGGTGCTCCTCCATATGCAACTACGACCTTCACACCAGTTTGATAGGAAAACTTTCTAGCTTCATCATGTATCTGCAAGTCAATTACAGAATCAATGATTAAAAAAATATATATATTATAAAAGCGTAGAAGCTAAAATTGACCACAATCCCACCTGACAAGATAGCTCCCTTGTAGGGGAAAGTATAAGAGCAAGAGGGTAGACAGTTCTGGCTCCACGTGGTCTCTGTGCATATTGCCCCCGCATAATACCACTAATGATAGGAAAGCAAAAGGCGGCCGTCTTTCCTGACCCTGTCTGAGCACAAGCCATCAGATCACGCCCAGCGAGTGAAATTGGGATTGCATAACGCTGGACAGGGGTTGGTTTCACATACTTGCATCTTCGAATATTTTGATTCAGTGCATCTCCCAAATCTATCTCCGCAAAAGTGTTAACAGGTGGTGGCACATTATCCCCACTAGTCTCTACAGGGATATCCTCATAAGCATCAAAATTTATGCCAGTGTTTTCTTGCTCAAACTCACAATCAGCATTGTCGTCTTCGTCATTAAAAGGGTTTACCTCACTTCGATCTCTTCCACGATCCCAACCCCCGCTTCTACTGTTCCAGCCTCCACCACCTCGTCCACCAGAAGCATAGCCCCCCGGGCGCCCTGAATCAGGCCTAGAACCCCCCCCGCCCCATCGGGACCCACCTGCAGGTCCACCATAACCATTCCCTGCTCGATCATTGGCAGTTTGCAATGGAGCAGACTGTGAGGGAGCTTGGAAATCCGATGCTGGGGCTTGTCTGTTCCTGAGATGTGGTGGAACATAAGTTGGTCGGGTAGGGCGGGCTGAACCATTGGCTGTATCACCAGAGGCTGCATTTTCATATCCAGAGTTAGCCACAGAATCAGCCCATGAAGTTCTCATACCTGCAAGAAAAAACCTTGACCCTTCACTATTGAAAATTCCTTGCAGACCCTCACTTTAGATATCCACACTCAATACCGTCCAAAACCCTAACCCGCCAAGACAGTAGAAAGCAAAGCACAACCCCAGATCGAAATTCCTCTCACGCCTTTAGCTCTCTATAACACGCAGATCGCAGCCCTGATCAGCCACAAACACGTACAAATAAAAAACGACGCCAGGAAAAGCCAAAAACCAACATTGAAATAGAGTTGGCAAAAAAAAATACTTTTTTTATATATAAAAAAAAAAATCCAAACCCTTTGAAACGAACAGATCAAAGTGCAAGCAGATCATATTAAAAAATAAAAATGTCATGATACTATAAAAAAACGAAAATCATGAAATTTTACAAGCCACATGCGATTGTTGAGAAGAAGCATGCAATGAACATGAGATTAACAATGCGTAACCCTAGATTACACAGAATCGGAAATGAAACAGAAATGGATTAAAAATAAATTGAGAGAGAGAGAGAGAGCACCAACCTGAAGAGAATATGCTAGTCAGAATCTGAAGTAAACGCAAATTTAAATAAAATTGAGAATCCCTAATGAAATGGATCGGACAAAACGCGAGAAGATAGATTGGGAGAGAGATCTGCCAACAAATCTCGCCAATATCAACTCAGAATCAAACTCTCCTATGGTTTCGCTGCGCTTTTTAAAAGGTGAGGAAATTAGAAAAAATCTAAGGAATTGTTGTCCGTACAAGTTGGGGATGGTGTGGTGGCTCTTTCTCTCTCCCTCTCTCAACTGTGTCTTTTATTTTATTTACTGTATTTATTTATTTTGCTCTGCTTTCTCTGTAAATGGCTCACCGTGAAATTTTCCATTTTCTTTTTAGGTAAATAACATCTTTTCAACAACTATTACTGCAATTTAATTTACATTAATTATTTACCATTACTATTTTTAATTTTTTACCATACAATTTTAGATAAATAAAATAATTGTATTGCTGAAAAGAAATTGGGTTAAATGTTTTGAAATCCCTTGGACTTAGTTCGGTTTTGGATTTAGCCCTCGAGGCATTTTTTATAAAAAAAAAAAAAAAAAAAACACCACTAGATTTGTTGGTTTGCATTTGGTTCTTGTGACCTGCTACTTATGGTTTCCGCTGACGCGTAGGATGGGAGCTCCACCATGGCGGTGCCACGTCCCTCAGACCAGCCACGTCAGCAAGTCCATGTCTTTCATTTTTTGAATTTAAATAATAATAATATTAAAATTACAAAAGAAAAAAAATAGAGGAATTGCAGTAGAGAAGATACAGATCTTGGTTATTGGTATTCTCAACCGAAACATGTCAATCTCCTCTGCCTCTAAACGCCTCTCCCGTTCTGCCACAAAGGCTCCACGACTGCATCTCCTCCATCGTCGCACCTTCGTACTGGATGGCTATCCTTTTAGAATTAAACTTGATATGCTTAAGCAAATTGAAATAGCAAGCATAGGACTCCAGATAGTCGAGAGTCTGGTGATGCATTGGGAAATCATCAGTGACCGAAGGCGTCCATGGTAAATTTGAGAAGCAGTAAATGAATTTGGAGGTTTGGAGGTTTGGAGCTTCATGGTCTTGATGGTTTTGAGCCAAACACCGCCTACGGAGCTACGGGACTCAAAAACGACCGGTTGAAAGCCCTTCGAGAGGACATACTTGCAGGCGAAGAGGCCGCTAATTCCGGCACCGATGATGGCCACCTCATGATTCTTCTCCATTGGATTTTGATTTAATGAGCTCTAATTTTGGATTTTGACCTGGATTCAATAATTTCATTTTGTTTTAATCTGCAACTTAGATTAGTATTTCATTATGTTTAATAGGCGATGAATCGTCCTCTTCCGGCGACGTTAGATCCAAATCGTTTGTTAGTTCCTTCGCTCTGAAACATAAGTTCCATATTCCTCGCAGAGGTTAGGGTTTTCCTATTACCTTCATATTGAAGGTTTTTTATTTTCTAGTGATTCGTCTATTGAATTACAATCGAGTTTTTGGCTTGCTATTTGAGTTATGGATTTGACTGGATTAATATTGGGCATATTTCTGTTGGATTTCAGTGGAAGAATTTCAAGCAACTGAGCTTATTTAGGGTTGAATTATGTATTTGAAATTGGGTTTTTATTATTTGATTTTTTAAAAAAAAAAATCTTGAAAGAAGAAGAAGAAGAATGGTGAGGTGGACTTGCTGACGTGGTTGATCTGGGGGACGTGGCACCGCCACGGTGGAGCTCTCATCCTACATGTCGGTGAAAACCGGCAGTAGCAGGTCATAAGGACCAAATGCATAAAACCAACAAGTCCAGAGTTTTTTTAATTCAAAAAAATACGTCGCAAGGACGAAACGCAAAATCGAACTAAGTGTAGAAAGTTTAGAAACATTTAACTCCAAGAATTATGTACAGCTTTTGTTGGGCCCTTTTATGTAAATTGTAAAGACTAATGAGTGATTATTGACTTGTTGAGTTAAGCACATAATTAATTGTTTGGTTTATAATGATATGATATGATTGCTCTAGCCTTTTATGTTGTATGGTCTAGTTTTGTTGAACAATGTATGAATGCATAAAATAATTTTTAGAATTATGCATGCTAATGGTATAAATATATGTTTCTAAATTTATTTATGGAATAAAATATCAAAATAGACCTTGAGCTACTAGGAATGATCAATTAAATTATGGGTCATTCGTTTAATTTCTAAGGAAAAGAAATTGAAATGTTGTCAATTCGATTGTCGGAAATTGAACCCATGAAATTTGAATTACCCCAATTTTTGAATACTTCAATTCTTTTGAGAAAATATAATTATTTTTTAATTACACATATGTCTTTCAAAAATACTTAAACAAACACATTAATTAAAAATTAAAAATATCTAATATGTTTTAATTTCTTAGAAATTCACATGAAAATAATTAAACGAACGACCCCTTAGTTTTTTATTGTGTCCCGAGGGATTTGGGATCCCTGGGCCGGTTAGGAGGTTTGCTTGGGTCCTTGTTTAAGAGTCGAGCTCTCTTATGACTATATTTTAGTTGTTCTGTCACTTGTGTGTGACTCCGAAAATATGAATTTCTCTTGTTCTACCGATCTGTGGTGTCAACTTTTGACTCATTTAAGTGGGGGGTTGGCTGTTAAGCTGGTCAAGAGTTTTGGGGTAGATAGGTTTCCTATTTGTCTTATGTACTCCATGTGGAACGCTTCTATTTTTTTTATTAATATCATTAGGGCAAGTACCTTAAGGTGTTAAATCCTTTGGAGGTCTCAGGTTTGAACATCAGTTATTATACTTGCTGATAAAAAAATTATAAAGTTCTTTCTATTGATTCAAACTAATAATAATATTGATAATAATATATATTTATTAAATGATTCAATTTCTTCTTCTTTTCATAACCATGAAGTTTTTAAAGTGTGTTCGTGATCAACACGGGGTCAAGACATTTAAGTTATACCACACTCAAACTCATTCTCGTTCAAGTCGGGTATAACCATAAGGGCAGCAAAACACATTAACCAATTTATTAACATATTATCCATAAACAAACAAAAATGATTATTCTTGTTAGTTCACTTTTAAATGCAATGATATGGACGAGAGCTGGGGAGATTAAGTATGGAGAAGAGTTGAGCAACGCTCCTTATGACATATTAGTCTTTTATTGAGACCAAGTATAAAAGAGAAGTATGAGAAATCTCTTTGTGACATGACAATCTATTGCATAGAGTAAGTATGAGGGAAAGGTGAGAAGGTGACCATGCATAGGAACGGATTGTTAGAAATGTGATCGTGCATAGAAAACGGTTGTCAACTAAAAGGTGGTCGTGCATGAAAAGATATTGTTAAAAATGTGGTCATGCAAATGTGATTTTTTTTAATTGTTCATTTTGACGTTGGATTGCATGTTTTTCTAACCCAAATGAAACTTGGACGATGTGGTCTCATGTACTCGTGCCTTCAAACAACTTTGATTTATTGGGTTCGTGCTTTGAGTAAATTTGTAGATTTTTTTTTTAAAATTTATATGATAATGGTATTTTTGTTTTTTTATATAATCTGAAATTTAAATTTCAGATTTTGTCTTCTTTTTTATAAGCTTTTTGGTTAGCCTTCTCCGCACTTGGAGGCTTCTTGGTACCCTCCTCCATAGTTATATTAGTTTTTTTTTTGGAGTTTATTTCGGACACTCATCCACACTTGGAAAATTTGAAGGAGTTTTTTATTACTTCTTGATACTTTTCCCCATTACTTGGAAAATATTAGAGAGCTTCTTTGTACCCTCCATCAACACTATTTTGTTTATGGAGCTTTTTGGTTCCTTTTTAAATTTTTGATGAGAGTGATTTTTAGAACTACTTTTACACATCTAATTTATGCACTTTTCGCTAGCTTCACCCTCGTTTTCACCTTCACTGTGGAATGATTTTTGCGTGTTTCACATGAAATGCACTTGTTACTCTCGTCGGCACCTTAAGTGATAATTTATGATTTTTACTCCAAATTATGATATTTTGGGCTTAATTTGCTTATTTGTGCCGTATAATCCTTGCGAAAGTGTTTTATGTTTATTTTAGGTCATGACAAGGAAGTACGAGGCACGGAAGAGAGCTAACGGAGTCAAAAAAATCATTATATGGGCACCCCGGTGGGCTATGCCGCGGCACAATGCCCCATGCCGCGACACAATAAGGACACGACATGAATAATTTCTCAAAATTCAAATGGATTTTGGTTGTTATTTGTTATTGTAGTTGTTAAGTGGAGATTAAGTCAAAGATATCAAAGGAGAATTCAAAAGAGGCATAACAAGAAGATTG
>JAYMTK010000831.1:0-19011 GCA_036897405.1 Pelargonium myrrhifolium
GCGGAGGAACAAAATGAAGTTGAGGGATCAAAATGGAACAAAATGGATAGTTGAGGGACCAAATAGGATCTTTCTCCTAATTATAAATGAGTTGCTCTTATACCTATTTTTATTTGAATTTTTTGTGAAATTGTAGTTTCGGCCTCGAATTTATCAAGAAACTCAAAATTCAGTATTGTTTAATTGCACATTAATTTTCACATAAAATTGTATGAAAGTCCATCTATAATTGTTAGCAAATTTGATTTTACCGATTTTTGCACTGAGAGAAATCTATAAGTGTCGATAATAATATACAAGTCAAATTTTACTTAATTTTCCACCGAAAAATGTGTGAAAACCTAGCAATTATTTGTTAGAGGAGTAAAAGGTGAATCATAAAAGGGTTATGGTTTTAGCTTATTATGGTTATGGACGATGACAACAAAGTTGATAGGAGGCTGGTTGGCTGGGGAGTAGACCATAAGAGGGGATAACATGCGGAAAATGGAGGGTGAGGGAAAGGTTGTTGGGGAGAGGGGTTGCCGGGGAATGGGAAGGTTTCGATGGAGGGGAAGGTAGAGGTGTGCGTCGACGTTCGGGAGAAGATGTAAATATTACTCAAAAGGCATAATTGGATGGACAAACCCGCACGAACTAATGAGAGGGATGGAGAAGCTCTACTGTGGGTTTGACATCATGCAAAAAAGCTCAGACAACAGATCGAGTATTTGGTTCCGCGAGCCGAGGATGTCAGGAAGGGTGTGATATATGTGGTTTTGATGCTTCATGAGTGGAGTTGAGGTCAACTACTCGGATGTCCTTCTAGGATCCGTGCATTGCCTGTGATCTTTTAAGTTGCAGGTTTTTGATTGTTTCTGTTTATTCTAGGTATGAGTGTTAAATATTACTTTGGTTTAATCAATTAAAAAATTCTATTATTTGTCATTTTGATAAGTATAGATTTCCTTTGCCAGTTGTTAGGCATTAGATGACTCAACCGTTTGAGCAACTTTTTTTCTACCACGTGACGGGTATGTTATCTTATAATTGCCATCAATAGAAGTAGTTGTTTCCCATAAAAAAATGTATGAAAACCTTACAATTGTATAATTACATGTCCATTTTTTTTGGGTATAAACACTGAGGTTCCATAGCGGGCTCGCACTTTGGCGGTTGTTACCTTTAAGCCGTTTGACCATACCCAGACTAATCCTCATTTGAGGTTTGTTTACAGGTTAAGCATTTCACCTCTCCCCGATGGTGCATTGAGGGGGGATCGAAGCCGAGATCTTTTCTCACTCACGTAATCTGTGTTATCCAACTGCATCACCCTCATTATATTTTTACAGGTCCATTCTTGCAATCAAATATCAATAATTGCCAATAAATGTATGAAAATCCATTTTTATTTATTTTTTGAACCGATAAATGCACAAAAACGTGTCATATTTATGTACAAAAAAAATAAAATAGTAACAATAAAACATTTCAAAACAAATAAATATCACTCAAACAAAAAATCTAAAAATGTTGATTTTACCAAAATTAGGACAATTGATTTCACTCATAAATTCTTTAAATTCCTAAAAGAGGTAGAAACCAGAGTCCACTCTTTTTCCCTCCGGAAACGCCGCGCGCGCATTTCTGAAATCCTCCCTCCCACGCGCTTCAGTCGAGCGAGTGAACCGCACCGCCCAATCAGAAGACGCCACGTGAGACTCCACAAACAGAATCTGTTTCTTTCTCTCTCTCCTATCGCTTTTATTTCTCACTCCTCTCCTCTCTTCTCTTTTGCCTCTCGTCGTCGTCTCCGATTCGTCTCTCTCTCTCTCTCTCTAGAGTTTTCGCAGACATTGATCGTTTTCGAAAGGCGAAATCGAAGCTCAAAACCGGTTACAGCTCCAATCTGCTATCTCTCTTCGTTCGAATCACGTAATGTAGTTGAATTTTGATGGTGTTTGTTTCTCGAGGAAATTTAGTTTGGTTTTGGTGTTTTTGTCTCCTACATTGTTTGCTTGTTTGTTTCTCGAGAAAATTTGGTTATGTCACTTATGTGAATGACATTTTAGGAAGGAGAAATGAAGTTCTCATGGTTACAGTTCCAATCTGATATATATCTCTCTTCGTTCAAATCACGTTATGTAGTTCAATATTGATGTTTGTTTGTTAATCTTCTGTTTGTTTCTCGAGAAAATGTAGCTTGGTATTGGTTTTGTGAAAATCGCTTTTGGTTTTGTCTCCTACATTGTTTGCTTGTTTGTTTCTATTGAAAATTTGGTTATGTCACTTGTGTGAAAGTAATTTTAGGAAGGCGAAACCGAAGCTCATATCGGTTACAGCTCCAATCTGCTATCTCTCTTCGTTCGAATCAAGTAATGTAGTTGAATTTTGATGGTTTTTTGCTCGTTAATGCTCTGGTTTGATTCTCGAGAAAAATTAGTTTGGTTTTGTGAAAATCGCTTTTCGTGTTTTTGTCTGCTACATTGTTGTTGTTTCTCATGTCACTTATGTGAAAGTCATTTTAGGCTAAATCGTAGCTCATATCGGTTACAAGCTCCAATCTGCTATATCTCTTCGTTCAAATCACGTAATGTAGTTGAATTTTGATGATTTTTTTGCTCGTTAATCATCTGTTTGTTTCTCGAGAAAATTTAGTTTGGCTTTGGTTTTGTGATAATCGCTTTTGGTGTGTTTGTCTGCTGCATTGTTTGCTTGTTTGTCTCTCGAGAAAATTTGGTTATGTTATAGTCATTTTAGGAAGGAGATATCGAAGTTCTCATGGTTACAGCTCCAATCTGATATCTCTGTTCGTTCAAATCACGTAATGTAGTTGGATATTTATGATTGTTTGTTTGTTAATCCCTTGCTTGTTTCTCGAGTAAATTTTGTAATGCGAAAAGTCGTTTTAGGAGAATCGAAGTTCTCATGGCTACAGCTTCAATCTGATATCTCTGTTCGTTCAAATCACGTAATGTAGTTGAATATTGATGATTGTTTGTTTTGTTTTCTCGATAAAATTTTGTTATGTGAAAAGTCAATTTAAGAAGGAGAAATCGAAGTTCTCTTGGCTACAGCTCGAATCTGCTACATCTCTTCGTTCAAATCACGTAATATTGTAGTTAATGAATATGTGACATTGATGAAAAATGCTTGTTAATTTGCATCTATGTTAGTTTCTGGAGAAAATTTGCCTTGGTTATGCTACATCTGTTCGGTTAAATCACATAATGTAGTTGATTTTTGTTTGTTCGTTAGTCCTCTGTTTGTTTCTCGAGAAAATTTTGCTTGGTTTTGGTTTTGTGAAAGTCGTTTTTGGTTTTTTGGCAGAGGAGGTGGTAGTACTAGCAGATTGTTGAAATGAAGAAGAACACCGATACACCGCTGATGAGGCGGTCCTCCCGGAGCACCTCCACGGCGGTGTCCATGGAGGTGTTTGACCATGACGTCGTGCCGCCGTCGCTCAGCTCCATTGGTCCGATCCTCCGCGTCGCGAATACGATCGAAGATCGTCCTCGCGTGTCCTATCTCTGTGCGTCCTCTGAATCTGTGTAGTACCTGGTTTTTGTTTCTGGAAGTGACTTTTGTTTTCTGTTTCTGAAAATTGTTGTGTGTTCGTTGTGCTGTGAAGGTCGGTTCTATGCGTTCGAGAAGGCGCACAGGATGGATCCGAACTCCAGCGGACGTGGAGTTCGGCAGTTCAAGACCGGTCTGCTTCAAAGATTAGAGAGGGTAATTAATCGGCCGATCATTTAATTTCTCTGCAAATTTTTCTATTTTGTTTGCTAATTTCTTTTGTACCTGAAAGTTCTTTTCCTCTGCTTCCCGCCATTTTACTGTAACTACTTACTGATTTTCCCGCCATTTCCCCCTATGACTCTTAAATCGATTATTTCTATATTTTTTAGGCATTAAATATTAAAATCCTCAGTAACACATCTTCTTGATCTCGGATTAAAATGGTTTTTTTTTCCCACCATTTTCATGTTCTAAATTAGCAATATTGATTTGGAGCTTTCGAATTGTTGCAGGACAATGCGGCCAGTCTTGCCTCTCGGGTTAAGAAGACCGATGCGCTGGAAATTGAGGACTATTATTCGAAATACTACGAACGCTATGTCAGATCGTTGGACAAAACGGATCAATCAGATAGGTACATTACGGAACTATTTGAAATAGAGCTAATTCTTATTTTCTTGAGAAATGAGTTGTTTGATTGTTTCAAATTTGATTGTTGCAACTCAATGAAATTGCATTGTTAAGAACTGTTGATAGGGCTCAACTGGGAAAGGCCTACCAGACAGCTGGAATTCTCTATGATGTGCTATGTGCTGTTAATAAGACTGAGAAAGTTGAAGAAGTTGCTCCAGAGGTTAGTTTATTTTGGTTCTCGCTACGTTTTTTTTTTTTCTTCATTTTTTATGTCACAATGGCTGGTCTGAGTTATCAACCATGCTTTTCTTGCCTTATACTATATGTATATGATTTGGCAATAGCATCATCAACAGAGAAAGTTAAAATTTGTATCCAATGATAGTTTATACTGTTACATTTAAAATTGAGCACTTGACTGTTAGATTAACAAAAAGCTTAAGTTGATGGATAAGGGTCCAGTAGTAATTCTATAATATTTCAATAGTGATGATTTATCTAATTATCTTCACTGGCGGCTTTTGAGAGCAGATTATTGCTGCTGCAAAAGATGTCCAGGAAAAGACGCAAATTTACGTGCCATATAACATTCTTCCCCTAGATGCTGCTGGTTCTTCCCAGTCTATAATGCAGCTTGAAGAGGTATTTTCAACTCTGCTCCAAACTGGTGTTGTCGTGTACTTAGCATCTTGTACCTCAGGTCCTGTTATGAGATGACTCTTAAGTTGGTTTCATTTCTGATTATACCAGGTTAAGGCTTCTGTGTCTGCACTGGCGAACACGCGAGGCTTGACTTGGCCACCTACGGTTGAGCAGCAAGGGCACAAGACAGGAGATTTAGACCTCCTTGATTGGCTAAGGGCAGTGTTTGGGTTCCAGGCAAGTTGCTGACCTAAAAGATTGTAGATTGATGTCTTACTGCTGCCTTTCTGAGTCAGTGTGATTGATATGTTGGTCTTCTTTTGGTGGTACAGAAAGACAATGTCAGGAACCAGAGAGAGCATTTGGTTTTACTACTTGCCAATAGTCATGTAAGGCTCCAACCCAAGCCTGAACCTCTCAACCAGGTAAGGACCGATTACTCACTTCAAATTGTGTATGTATGCTGCCTTTCACTAGTTAAATTCAGATTAGATAAAAATCTATGGTTAAATATTTGTTTTGAGTTTCACATAAAAACCATATTCTTCCCATGTATGTCCTTCAACAGCTGAGCTGTAAATGAAGCAGTAAACTCATTTCTCTTGTGCAGCTTGATGATCGTGCTGTTAATGCTGTAATGAACAAGCTTTTTAAGAATTACAGAACATGGTGCAAATTTTTGGGCAGAAAACACAGTTTAAAGTGAGATACCTTTTTTCTTATACTATCGCTTTTGTATATTCAATTTAGTGGAATAACTACTCAAGTATAAAATTATATACTGTATAGGCTTCCTCAGAATCAGCCGGAAATACAACAGAGAAATTTACTCTACATGGCCCTATATCTTCTCATCTGGGGAGAAGCAGCTAATGTTCGCTTTATGCCAGAATGTTTATGCTATATTTTTCACAATGTGAGCTGTGCTTTTTTCTCTTATCACTTACATGTCTGGTAACATTCACAAAAAAAATTGCATGTTTAGTAACAGTTTTCCACCATGCGCTCAGATGGCATATGAACTCCAAGGCCTGTTGGGTGGAAATATCAGTATTGTTACCGGAGAAAACATCAAGCCTTCTTATGGTGGGGATGATGAGGCTTTCCTGAGGAAGGTTATAACACCAATTTACCATGTAATTGAGAAGGTATATAATAGTGCAACAACCTATACTGTTCTTTGACTTCTGGTATTTCTGTTCTAGACATAACAATTGTGCTTATGCTATACCAGGAAGCAAAAGAGAGCCGAAATGGTAAAGCTCCCCACTCATCCTGGTGCAATTATGATGACCTAAATGAGTATTTCTGGTCTGTATTCTCTTAACCCCAAAGCTTACATAGAACATAGGGCTTAAATGAGAGTTTATGGGTCTTTCCATATGTTTTAAAATTTGATTCTGCAATATATTGTTCAGGTCACCTGATTGCTTCTCTCTTGGTTGGCCTATGCGTGATGATGGTGATTTTTTCAAATCAACACGTCATACCAAACAGGTACACTTCTAAAACCTTGTTCAAGATTTCATTCTATTTGGTCCGTCCGTACCTTCCGTAACAAAAGCTTCTGTAACAGGGAAAATCTTCTCCAAGAAAACGTGAAAGAACAGGCAAATCAAATTTTGTTGAGACTCGAACATTTTGGCATATCTTCCGGAGTTTTGATAGACTCTGGACATTCTATATAATGCTTTTACAGGTATTTAGTAAAAACTAATAGTATAGTGAGGTTAGATATACTCCTGTCGCTTGGATCTTGTGCTGAAATTCTGACATATGTATGTATGTATGTATATACATTACTGCTGCAGGCACTGCTCATAATTGCATGGAGTGGAGCTCCACTAGCGGATATTTTTAAAGATGATGTTCATGTTCTTTATAATGTATCCAGTATTTTCATCACAGCAGCACTTCTTCGCTTCCTCCAAAGTATGATACCATTGTGAAACTACTAAATTTGTGAGAAAATCCAGATCTGACTTTAATTAGTTCAAGAGTTGTTCCTGATGAAAGTTACTGAAACGAATCAGATGATTCAGTGCAATCAGCATTTGAATCATATTAACTTGCCATCATCACATATTTGATTGACCTGACCATATTCTTTGAATGATTGATGTAACATTCCATGGATGAACAATATTAAATTTTCTTGGATAAAATCTTTCAATTCATATCAGTCATAGTTGGCAACATACTCATTCCTCAATAAGGCTTCATAATTTTGTAACATTTGGAATTTGTGATTCTAGTTACATGTTAGCTGATCCTCTGATTGCGATTGCTTCAATACCAACTTTGTGAATCTTATTATTTCTGCATGTGGTTCTATTCCCTGTTTTAGAGTATTTTTGTAGTCATGCCTAATGGTAGAACATGCTAAAAACAGGTATTCAAGTTCAAGAAGGTACTACAAGCCTTCGCCTTATGATGCTTTTGGTAGTGAACATTATTATAAAGTTCAGAAGTTTCTAAATGATAATTGATCTCATTTCTGTTATTATGATTGTACTTGGTTGTGATTCAATGGTGTCAGTTTATAACTAGACAACATAGATAGATGGAATTTTCCCCATATGAATATTTTCTACTGTCTGTATGATTACTGTTCAGTTTGCCACTACTGTTGGGCTTTCCAACTTTTCACCTGTCCTGTAATGGCTTTTGTGGTACTTTGTGATAAACACATGAAGGATGTCTAATTATTTTGCATGTATGAAGGTTCTACAACCTTGGTTTTATTTTTTTCATTTGTGAATTGAATTATGGACAAGATCTTCATTTTCACTCTCATTTCTTTCTTTTTTCCCCATTTGATATAGGTATTTTGGACCTCGTTTTGAACTTCCCGGGATATCATAGGTGGAACTTCACTGATGTGCTAAGAGTCATTCTCAAGATAATCGTTAGTTTTGCATGGGTCGTCATTCTTCCAGTTCTTTATATTCACTCCTCCACTGCCGCCCCTAGAGAACTCAGAAATGCACTCTCATTTCTTGGTCGTAAAAGGGGCAATCCATCTTTATATATAATGGCCGTGGGAGCATATTTGCTTCCAAATGCACTAGGAGTTGTTTTCTTCATTTTCCCAATGCTCAGACGTTGGATTGAGAACTCAGACTGGCTTATCATTAGGTTTCTCTTGTGGTGGTCTCAGGTATCCATGTTTATATGTTTGTCTTCTTTCTTACATTCCCTTGTATGCTCGATATCATGGTATATTGTGCTTTATTTATCACTTTGATTTTCTTCAAACGTCATAAAACAAATCTAACATTTATGGTATCGAATTGTATCATATGCATATTTACCATCGATTTGCCTTATATTGTTATGCTTAAGGTTTGGTCACAAATCACTTACTGTAAGTGTAATGTTAATATGGTGGCATACGGATTGAAAATTTCAAGTTGTTCTTGTGTATTTGCTAATGAGCATCCTGAGTTTGGAATTCGATCTGGGTTTTGCAAGCATAGGTTGATAATTGATACTTTGGATATAATATGAAAAAATCAAACATAATAATAACATTTTAGAGAAATTCAAAGCCATGAGTAGTGTGTGACTATGGATTGACCACTTTCCTCATTATATCTTGATGCATATCCATTCAAATCAATTACTATGGATTGGTTTACCGATTTCAGTTTTGTTGTATAAAATGATATTGTTACCAGTGGCAGAATTCTCTATTATTTAACTTTTGTCCTTAAACCATAGACAAATCTCATTTGATCTCTTTAACAAATTTGTTTTATGCAGCCAAGAATTTATATAGGGAGGGGAATGCAGGAAAGCCAGTTTGCACTTATCAAGTGAGTCTGAATAGGAATACACATTATTTTTACTCTGATTCAGTCATTACTTTTCTTTGGTTCATTAAAGTTGTTTCTTTTTTCAACTTCATTTTCAATTTCAGGTATACTATCTTTTGGGTGTTGCTTCTTGTTTGCAAAGTTTTATTCAGTTATTTTATCCAGGTATGTAATTTGTTTATTTGTCCTTGTAATTTTGTTCAGCTGGATTTGGTCTTTTGGTTTTTCTTTTAACTGATTATCTCTCTTCCTTAGATAAAACCTCTTGTAAAGCCAACAAAAGATATCATGAAGATTCATCGTGTCAAGTATGCTTGGCATGAATTTTTCCCAGAGGGTACTTATTCTTTGTTGCCTCATTTTCACCTTTTTGAACTTAATTAATTCTTTTCTGTAACAAGAGTTTCCTCCAATGCAGCTGACAGCAACTATGGAGCTGTTATCGCACTTTGGGCACCAGTGGTCTTGGTACCGTTTACTATAATAGTTCCAAATTAGTTTTTAATTTGTTACTTAGTTCAGTTTTCTATCTGAACACTCCATAAGTTGTTTTACATAAGGTGTCACACTTAGGTTTTCATGTTTAATGTAGGTTTATTTTATGGACTCTCAAATTTGGTATGCTATTTTCTCAACCTTGTATGGTGGTATTGAAGGGGCCTTTGATCATCTGGGAGAGGTAATATGCTTAATTATGATGCTTTTATCTTCTTTGAACTTGTGTCTAGTGATGATAAATCTGGAACTTAGTACTTACATACATACTCTGGAATGAATCCTGCACATCCATATTGATCTTTTATTATTTGTTGTTCCTTTTACATTATTCCATTACAATCCTGAGATGATTTTGATATAGGTGGTGAAACCATGAGAATGGGATGGTATATCATTAGGTTTGTATTCCAAATGTCATTTAATTTTGTAAGTTTGTAATGACATATCCTTGTATGGTGTATTTAACAAAAACATTGTTTAGCTGAGATCTCTTTATGGTAAAAAAGCATTGAATGTATGACTATTTCCTTTAACTTAACTGGAAGCAGTGCTAATCATTTCTCGAAGTTGGAATTTAATTATTTGCCTCCTTTACATTTCATTGTGACAGATACGAACTCTGAGCATGCTGAGGTCACGGTTCCACTCCTTACCTGGTGCTTTTAACACTTGTTTGGTCCCTTCTGACAAGACAAAGAAAAGGGGATTTTCTTTCTCAAAGCGTTTCGCTGAGGTTGCATCCATGTCCCCAAAATAATTATACATACCCGCATTCTAGCTTGAATTCTATTGTGCATGCAATTTATTTATACAATGTTTAAAATATCTTGTATAGGTTACAGCAAGCAGGAGAAACGAAGCTGCAAAATTTGCTCAATTATGGAATGAAGTAATATGTAGTTTTCGTGAAGAAGATCTCATAAGTGACAGGAAAGGCCCCCAACCAAGTTATATAGTTAATTTTTTTGTTCAGCCAATATTTCTTCATATCATGCAGTTTAAACTGAAATGGACGTTTCTTTAATCCAGGGAGATGGATCTATTGCTGGTTCCTTATTCATCTGATCCTAGCCTAAAACTGATTCAGTGGCCACCATTTTTGCTTACAAGCAAGGTAAGCTATTTCCCTTTTAGAATCCCGTATGTGAACAATGGATTATTTGTTGATGATTGTCTACCTTTGCAGATCCCGATAGCAGTGGATATGGCAGTTCAGTTTCGATCCAGGGACGCTGACCTCTGGAAGCGTATATGTGCTGATGAATATATGAAATGTGCAGTCATTGAATGCTATGAGTCATTCAAACTTGTCCTGAATGCTTTGGTGGTTGGAGAAACTGAGAAAAGGTTATTGTTCACACCTTGCTCCTTAGCTTGTAAATTATATTTGTTGATTTATATTTTATTGTTCATTATTGAGCTTATTATCTCATAACTTTGCGAGTGTCCAAACAAGTTTCAACTCTTTTATGTCCCCAAATGTCAAATCTGTCCAATTTTCAGTAGTTGTGTCCTATAAAAGTTATTATTATTTATTTATTTACAAACATATATCATTCAGAAGCATAGTGATTCTGATTAACTGGTATACTCTTGAAACAGGATTATTGGTATCATCATTAAAGAAATTGAAAGTAACATTTCAAAGAATACATTCCTTGCAAATTTTAGAATGGCTTATTTACCCACACTCATCTACAAAGTCGTTGAGCTCGTTGGCATCTTGGTGAGCTATCTCTAGAATAATTTTAATCAGATTAGTAGTTTGGCTTTTCCATGTGAATATTGTTGCTCAATACTATCTATAGTGAGCTTATCACATCCTTTCGTGTTAAAATGAAAAGAAAACAACTTACCACTTCCTTTTCATGTTACAGAAAGATGGAGATTCTTCTAAGCGAGATTCAGTGGTCTTGTTACTGCAAGACATGTTGGAAGTAGTAACCAGTGATTTGATGGTGAACGAAATCCGGTCTGTGAGCTTTGTTGCATATTAGTTGGATTGTTATAAAGATTATGCTATAATATCTCCTTGTCAGGAGCTAATTGTTCTTGCCATTCTTACTGTGATTTTTCAGGGAAGTGGTAGAACTTGGCCATAGTAGCAAGGATTCTGGACGGCAGCTTTTTGCTGGCATCGATCCAAAGCCTGCTATAAAGTTCCCTCCAGTGGTTACAGCACAATGGGATGAACAGGTAACTATCTCCAGTCTAATCTGTATCAACTGAATTTTGAAATGTATTTGGAGGTTTATTCGTATATTCTATACCAGATATATCATTAAGTTTTCTAACAAATACTGCATTTTTGTTTCTGCCTATTGTTGGTTCAGATTAAACGCCTCTATCTTCTTTTGACGGTAAAAGAATCTGCCACTGATGTACCAACAAACCTTGAAGCACAAAGAAGAATCGCATTCTTTACAAATTCATTGTTTATGGATATGCCACGTGCTCCTCGTGTCCGTAAGATGCTATCATTCAGGTCTGCTCTCTCTATATGTGTTGTTTATTTATTTATAGAACACTAGTAATTCTGTAAGGTCTGTTCTTTCTAAATAAATGTTGGAGCTATCTTCTTTTGGTTATTATCTTTTACATTTGAGTTGCCATACGAAAATTACCTTAAGCTCTAAAGGTATATTCAATTATATCATTATGTTGTTTCTTGTCATTGGCAGTGTCATGACTCCATACTATAGTGAGGAGACCGTTTATTCCAAATCTGATCTTGAGATGGAGAATGAAGATGGTGTATCAATCATATACTACTTGCAAAAGATCTACCCAGGTGCATAACATGGCAACATCCATAGTAATATATATTTATACTTGCATGACTTTGAAGGGCTTATATAGTATTTTGGTTACCATGTTCTGGTTTTATTAGATGAATGGAATAACTTCATAGAGCGGCTTAATTGCAAAAAAGAGAGTGAGGTGTGGGAAAATGAAGAGAACATCTTGCAACTTCGCCATTGGGCCTCACTAAGAGGGCAAACCCTCTGCAGGACAGGTAAAGATGTATTACATATTTTGGATTTATGAATTTGTCTGTGACCGGTACTGATTGTTAGAATATAAAACTACAATTGAGCCTTCAACTATCAACTTAAACTTTTAGTTGAGTTGGTTCTCTAATATAGTATCTTTGCTTGTTACCAAACGGTCAATCTCTCTTAAGTTCTAATGCAAAGTCATATTGTCTCTTTGAGCTTCTATCTCTTTCTCTTCCCCCTCTAAGCCACAATGTGGTCTCATGTCAGAATATGTATATAAAACTATAATTGGTTAATTAACTATCCACTTAAGCTTTTAGTTGAGTTGATCCTCTAATATTGATGATTAACTGCATTGCAGTGAGAGGGATGATGTACTACCGACGGGCTTTGAAGCTTCAAGCTTTTCTTGACATGGCTACTGAAAAGGGTAAGAGCACTATATCTTTCTTCACAGAGAATATATCTTATATCTATTAAAGCTTATTTGAAAAAATGCATGATCTGTGTGATTTAATTAATAGGATTTTGAAGTGAATGCTTCTAATTTGGGTATTCATGGACACATAAGTCTGCTAGGCATTTTATTTTAGGTTCTTTTATGATTGACTCTTTTCCTCTGCTGTGTATTTGTGCATGCATATCTCACTGTTTCAATTGTGAACAGAAATGTTAGAAGGCTACAAAGCCATCTCAATGCCATCGGAAGAAGACAAGAAAAGTCAGAGATCCACGTATGCTCAATTAGAGGCAGTTGCAGACATGAAATTCCTATACATTGCTACATGCCAGAACTATGGCTTACAGAAGCGGAATGGAGATCGCCGTGCCACAGACATTCTGAATTTGATGGTTAAGTAAGTTCTCCATCTGATAAAGCCATCATGTTTCCTAATATTTTTTTGAGTTCCTTTTGCATAGTTTTTTATTATTCCGGGTGCTTCCCACACAGCAATCCCTCTCTTCGCGTGGCATACATTGATGAACTTGAAGAAAGAGATAGTAATGGGAAAGGGCGTAAAGTTTATTATTCTGTGTTGGTTAAAGCTGTTGAAAACATTGACCAGGTAATTTTACTTTCAAATGTGTCCCACAATGACCATGTTAACTTCAAGTACAAAAGGCTGATTTTCTTAATTCCCCTCTCAAGGAAATCTTCCGCATCAAATTGCCGGGCTCAGCAAAGGTGGGAGAAGGAAAGCCTGAAAATCAGAACCATGCTATAGTTTTCACTCGAGGGGAAGCTCTTCAGGCCATTGACATGAATCAGGTAAGTTTTCCAGATATGTCTATACCACATTTTTATCCAGATTTCTTTTGGAAAGTTCTGATAGGTTAGCGCTTCACTGCAGGACAATTATTTGGAAGAAGCTTTCAAAATGCGCAACCTTCTGGAAGAATTTAACGAGAACCATGGATTGCGTCCACCTTCAATTCTAGGTGTTCGTGAGCACATCTTTACTGGAAGGTAGATGCTTCGTTTGCTACTTTGGAGTCATAACTTATGAGCTGTTATTGTGCTTGTCTCTGATATGCTTACATCTGCTCTGCAGTGTTTCTTCTTTGGCTTGGTTCATGTCAAATCAAGAAACAAGCTTTGTCACTATTGGTCAAAGAGTTCTTGCAAGACCATTGAAGTATGTTGCCTCTTACAAATTATAAAACTATTTCTATGCCAGTTTTGTCCTTAGTTCTGGTTCATTATGAATATATGCAAGACCGTAGTTATTTTGACAAACAACAAAATTGAGAATCTTAGAATCCATAATGAATTTCCAGTGCTTTGTCAATCTATGAATGCACAGCATTAGTTTTAAGCGAAAAGAAAAGAAAAACTCGTATAGCTCAGTAGCTCACCATATAGTTAAGATTGATCCTTTTAGTTCTTTTCTTTAATGAAATTCATTTGTCATAGCTATATTGTAATATTGTTTCCTTTTCTGTAGGGTTCGCTTCCATTATGGTCATCCAGATGTTTTCGATAGACTCTTCCACATTACCCGTGGTGGCATCAGCAAAGGTTCTCGTGGCATCAACTTAAGCGAGGACATATTTGCTGGTAATGCTTCTTGAAACATATACAATGACAGGGATATAAATGACATTCAATTACTTCTCAATGCATACTTTTCTCTCTATAGGTTTCAATTCAACACTTAGACGAGGGAATGTAACTCACCATGAGTATATCCAAGTGGGGAAGGGTCGAGATGTCGGGCTTAACCAAATTTCACTCTTTGAAGCAAAAGTAGCTTGTGGTAATGGAGAGCAGACACTGAGTCGGGATATCTATCGATTAGGCCATCGATTCGACTTCTTTCGTATGCTGTCATGTTACTTCACAACAACTGGATTTTATATCAGTGCCATGGTAAATATCATCATCTGAAATGAAAATTTGAATTTTTGCCCTTGAACATTCCAAGTAACAGTTTTGTTTTCTTCTTCACTTTGTTACTCAGCTGGTTGTCCTCACTGTCTACGTCTTCTTGTATGGCAAACTATACCTTGCTCTGAGTGGATTGGAGGCATCTATAGTTAGGCGTGCCAGGAATAGAAGAGACGATCCTCTGCAAGCGGCCATGGCTTCAGAGTCTGTTGTTCAGCTCGGTTTATTGATGACCTTGCCCATGATCATGGAGATCGGGTTGGAAAGAGGTTTCAGAACTGCTTTGAGTGATTTCATAATCATGCAGCTCCAGCTATCTCCCGTGTTCTTCACCTTCTCTCTCGGGACCAAGGTCCATTACTTTGGGCGCACAATCCTCCACGGTGGAGCCAAGTACAGACCAACTGGGCGTGGCTTTGTGGTTCGTCACGAGAAGTTTGCAGACAACTACAGGATGTACTCAAGGAGCCATTTCGTGAAGGGACTGGAGCTAATGATATTGCTTATTGCTTACAACATTTATGGCTCAGCATTCATTGATTCTGTAGCGTACATGCTCATCACAGGCTCGATCTGGTTCATGATTGCTTCTTGGTTGTTTGCTCCTTTTCTTTTCAATCCTTCGGGATTTGAATGGCTGAAGATAGTCGAAGACTGGGAGGATTGGTCCAAGTGGATAAACAGTGGAGGAGGTATCGGTGTGCCAGCAAACAAGAGCTGGGAGTCCTGGTGGGACGAGGAACAAGAGCATCTGCAGCACACCGGATTCTTGGGACGATTCTGGGAGATTGTTCTCTCTCTCCGCTTTTTCATCTATCAGTATGGAATCGTTTATCATCTCCACATGACCAGTAACAATACGAGCATCATGGTGAGTATCTGATCTCTCTTCTACTTCCCCTTTGATTCATAACTCTAATGCTAGTTTTGGAGTTGTTAAGGTTTCAGAACTTGAAACATAATTATAATTGATCTTTATAATGTTAACTAGGAGTTTAGACCCTGATAGTGACCAGTTGATGAAAAATGGAACATAGGAACAAAAGTATATTATATTTTCCTTCACGAAAATGAGTTGGAATTCTGTTGTGCTACATTTGGATAAAAGCAATTGAAAAGACGATTTAGGTTTGGGTTTGTAGTTGAACTATCTCATGGTACTATTCGTGATTGAATTTGGTTATATCCGTATAATTGGTCTATAGCACAAGTTTGTAGTTAGCTCTCATTGAACAGGTTTTGACTTCTGATCTCAAGTCTGAATCCATTCTTCTAAATCCTTCCATCCAAATGCTACCTTTCATGCATTAGTTCGATGCTTCAATTTTCAAGTAATTTTGTAGATTTTAAGGTTTCAGTACTCGAAACATAGTTTTAATTAACTGTTCTTTACCAGATTGAAAGTATAATGACACCTAGGATTTTCGACCCTGATAGTGACCAGTGGATGATAATTGGTGCATAGGGACAGAAGTATCTTATATCAGCACATCATTTCCTAGGAGAATGAAATTTGAAAAGAATGTCGCATAATTTTCCTTCACAGAGATGATATAGATTTGGGTTTGTGTAGTTTAACTATTCGTGATTGAATTTGGTTGAATCCATAATGTTTATGAGTTTACTAGTAGGTCTTGGCTTCCGATCTCAAATCCAAATCCGTTCTTCCAAATCTTTCCATCTAAGTGCTACTACACTGTAGATTCTGATGTTTTGTCCTATGTTGTTTTGTGATTCCAGGTTTATGGCCTGTCGTGGCTGGTCATTCTTGCTGTGGTGGTCATATTAAAGGTACAGTTCTCAAATTCAAGAAAATCATCGAATCAGAGCACATCTGAGTTCTTGGCATTGCTATAATCCTGTCTCATAAACTTGTGTGCGCTTCAAATGCAGATTGTTTCCATGGGCAGAAAGAAGTTCAGCGCCGATTTTCAGCTCCTCTTCAGACTACTCAAGCTGTGTCTATTTATCGGATTCATCGCTGCTCTCATCCTTCTATTCACATTCCTTAGCCTCACAATGGGAGACATCTTTGCTAGTCTTCTAGCCTTCTTGCCCACAGGATGGGCACTTCTGCAAGTAAGTTTCTCGTCTTTTCGATACTTTCTTAGTTTTGTTCATGCATTTGCATAAGCTTTTACAAAACTTTTGGATTCTGGTTACTCAATATGACGATGTTTTAAGTACTTGAAATAAATCAATCCTGCATTATGCTTTCAAATCATCTCATTTTAGCGACACTATCCCGAGAACGTCCCAGCATTCTTTAGCATTAACTTTTACTGAACTTTCGGATTTTTTTATTACTAAACTCGATTTCCAAGCCATCCAGACTTTGCTTACATGCCCAAATATGCAACTTTCGATGTTTGAAGTACTTGAATGAGATCAGTCCTTACATTATGCTTTCAAAACAAATCTCCCCTTTGTTCATTTTGTTCTACACTAACAATATCCCGAAACTTCCCATCATACATTGACATTAACTTTCACCAAACTTTGGATTTTGATAACTAAATTCGATTTCCAAGCCATACACAACTTGTGTACGTAGCTGAATATGCATTTTTGATGTTTTAAGTACTTGACAGAGATCAATCCGTACATTATGCTTTCAAAACAATCTCCCATTTACTCATTTTTAAAAAACAACTCGAGTTTGTTTCTTCATTTCGTTCTTTACTAAGTTACTAACTATATCCCGAAAACTTCCCGTCATACATTAACTTTTCCTGAACTTTTGGATTCTGATAACTAAATTCGATTTCCCAGCCATCCAGAACTTGCCTACGTGCCCGAATATGCTACTTTTGATGTCTCAAATCAACTCATTCTAGTGAAAGCAACCCCAGTCGTCCCTTCATTTCGTTCAACACTAACAATATCCCGAATCCTTCCCATCATGCATAAACATTGCTATACATATACATATACATTTCTGTCAAAAACAATTCAAGTTGCTTCTTCATTTCCTTCTATAACCACATTAATATCCCGAAAACTTCCCATCATTAACTCGCATCAGCTTTGCCATATACATTTCTATCATATCATACATTAACATTGCTATATATACATACACACACACACATTTCTGTCAAAAACAACTCAAGTTGCTTCATTTCCTTCTATTACAACATTAATATCCCGAAAACTCCCCATCATAAACTTGCATATACATTTCTATCATATCATACATAAGATTGCTATATACATTTCTGTTCGTTCTATCACATCACGAACTTGCATAGTTGCATTGCTACACACAATCCTTTCGTATCATTCTCGTCCTATAGTCTCAACAACTATATCCCGAAAACTTCCCGTCATACATTAACATTAACTTTTCCTGAACTTTTGGATTCTGATAACTACATTCAATTTCTCAGCCATCCAGAACTTGCCTACGTGCCCCATTATGCTACTTTTGATGTTTCAATACTAAAAATAGCCCGAAACCTTCCCATCATGCATAAACATTGCTATACACATACATTTATACACGTCTGTCAGAAACAACTCAAGTTGCTTCTTCATTTCCTTCTATAAACACATTAATATCCCGAAAACCTCCCATCATAAACTTGCATTGCTATATACATTTCTATCAGATCATACATTAACATTGCTGTATACAATATCCCGAAAACTTCACATCACGATCATTCTCGTGTTACATAGTCTTAACAACTTCAAATTCTGCACAATCTGCAGATAGCACAAGCCTGCAGGCCACTAACAAAGGCCCTCGGGATGTGGGGGTCCGTCAAGGCCTTGGCAAGAGGCTACGAGTACCTAATGGGTCTAATGATCTTCGCGCCAGTCGCAATCCTCGCTTGGTTCCCATTCGTATCCGAGTTCCAAACCCGACTTCTGTTCAACCAAGCCTTCAGCAGAGGACTTCAGATCCAACGTATTCTTGCCGGCGGGAAGAAGAACAACTGAGAAGGAAAAGAGAGATTCTAATGTTGGAGTCTTTGTTGATACTGAGTCTCTGATATGTGGAGAAGAGATGGGCAAAAACTGGTATGCTTTTTTGCCTCCAAATCTTCTTCTCTTTGTAGTTGGTATATAGAAAGTATATGAGTTTCTATAGTTGTGAGTTCCTACATTGGTCATATATGCTTCAACAAAATAGTTGATGTTGATTTTTCTCTGTGTTGTATAGTTAGTTTTGTAAGTAATTTGGTTTACAATGGAGTTTGGGAAAAGAAGTAATACAAATATGTAATATATCAATTGATCAATGAAAGGAATGTTTTTGTAAAGAAAAAGTATTGCGTAAAAGCTCTGCGGCTTTCCGACGATTTGAGTTTCAAGTTCAGTTCATGGTTGTTGAATCGGTATTCGTATCGAGTATCGTTGGAGCTATTTTTTAATCGTGTATCGTATCGTGAATAGTAAGATTCACAACATAAAATTTAATTATAATAGTTATCAATATTCAAAATTAATTGTATAATATCACATATTCAAAATTAAAATTAGTATTACTTTTTAAATTAAATTTTAAATTTTAAATTCGAAATCCAAA